>CALYLW010002337.1:0-87751 GCA_944989445.1 Ampullaceana balthica | reverse complement strand
TATTGTTCGTTTATATATGACAGGTATGCTATATCTAATTATATATATTATATTATATATATATTATTTAACAGATCAATCTTACTATAGCACACTTCCCCAATTTAACACTATTTTATAAGTAATTAAGTACGTACTTACTGTGGGTTATATTTCAGACATAATATCCATATACAATGAAAGTCCCATTACACAATAAATATCCATTCGTAAGGAGTTCACAAAGTCACACTTTTTGTAGTTTCCTTGTCACTTAGTAATGTTTTTCTCCACCTTGAATAGCTTCTCGAACTTGTCCCGATTTGAACTGTGGTGCTGTGGGTCGTCTCGGCTCCTCAGGGTCCCACTGTAGCTGGGGCGAGATGGTTGGTTCTGCAACTTGACCTCCCGGTACAGTTTGTAATCGTCTTCTCTCGTAGCTGGCACCGTCTGGTTCCGACGTCGTTGTTTCGCTGGTTCTGGTTCGAGGTATCTCTTGTAGTTGGTGTTCTTGCTGGTAATGTTCCGTACGGGACTTGCTAGGCCTCGTCTATCAGAGAATCCGCTGATACGTTGATCGTTGCCCTTGTAAGACGTATGCCCTACGATGGATACAGTAGTCTGTATCAGAGGCGCTGTACTGAAAAGTACAGGCGCACATACCGCTGTGCTGATGTGGTTCCGTCCCATCTCTCGTAGTGTTTGGCGGTGCTAGGCAATCCAGAGACAATTCGGGCCCCCATGTTAAGTCTCTATGTTAGGTGGATTGTACCTTGCTCTCCGCTACACACAACATACACAAGAGATGACACAAGTCTGTGTAACGATGCAATGTTTATTCTACTATATACACTGTACAACTGGCTGTCTTGCCTTGACATCAATACTTATATATATAACTGCTGTATGCTCAAGCATGCCCTCGGTCCGACCCGACCGCTTCTGGGCGACGTTAACTCAACTCTCTGTGTTACTGCAACCCTGCAGCTCCCCGGTCTATCCTGACCGGTCTGACCGCACAACACTGTGCGAACTACCCAGCTTTCGGCCACACCCGCACTCGTCTCGACTACTCTCTTATATACCCCCCAACTGGTCTCAACGACCCTGACGTGTCCTCTGGTCATGTCCCTGACATATCCCGTGTGACCAGAAGCTCACTCAGACATTATTCCCGTGATAGGAGTTCATACCCGTCAACAACGCCTTGACCCGACTCCAACACTGGCTCACAACAATCTCACAACAATCTCACAACAATCTCACAACAATCATTCGCAGTGATTCTCATACCCTGACACCCATCACTAGCGTTAATAAATGATAATGTTCATGCTCGTGTTTTTGGAGTTTTTTAACACAACAGCATTGCCGTTATTTGTTTGATGAAGCTATCGGCATGCTATAAAAATGTACATACATGTTTGCTAACAACAAAAGGTATATGTGCACCAACTAACAGCAGAAATTTACAAATTTAAAATAAAAACCAACGTCGATTATCGATACAAACTTTTATTATTCTCCAACACATCTCTGAAACGTATCGTATATGCAGTTACTATGGTTTCTTTAAAAAGTCTATAATGCTTTGTTGCTTTTTGCCTTTAATAGTCTGCTTGAAAACAAATGCTTCAATATTATTTATGCTTTCTAAAACAGTTTCATCTCCTACAAAAGAACCATACCGTCGAATTTTCTGTAGACTTTCTACTACCTCACCAGCTGAGGGAATTGGTTCCCAATCTTCGTCCGCATCTTCTTCATCTTCTTTGTCACTGTCACATGCAGATGTGCTTGCCTGTGCTGACTGCACACTTGATATAATGTCTTCATCGGTGCTCACGCCATCAGTAACGACGTCTTTGTCGATTTCTATGTAATCTCGGAATTCCTGGACAGTGATGGCTAACTCCTGTGCCGCCTCTTCCAAGGTAGCATCTGTAAGGCTTGATTTTTCTGCCACTTCCGCGGGTTCTTCTGCGGCTGCCCGACACTGTGCGTGAAACTCATCATCAGTAATATCCTGAATGACGCAGTGCATCCAGCTGTTTGAGATTGTTTCCTTCTTCACGTTATTCCAGGCTGATCTCAGGAAGTTCATTCCATCTAGATGGGAAGGGGTGTACTTTGCCTTCATTTCATCATGGAGCAGGTATTGGGGCATTTCATTTTCCTGTAGTACACCTTAAGAGCTTGGATTATCCCCTGGTCCATTGGTTGGAGTTTACTCGTTGTGTTAGGTGGGAGGTAAAAGATCTTAATGGCCTTGAGACCAGGAACATCTGGATGAGCTCTACAGTTGTCCACAATCAGTGCCACCTTCCTTTTCTCTGCTTGGAACTTCCTGTCCCACTTTTTCACCCATGCACTGAATAGATCTCCTGTGATCCAGGCGCTTGGCTGGCCATCGTAATCACATGGGAGAACTTTGGTCTGCTTTAAGCATCTGGGATTCTTGGACTTTCCTATAACTTAGAGCGGGAGTTTTTGGCTTCCATCCATGTTAGCAGCAACTAGCACTGTAAGTCGGTCCTTCGACTTTTTTCCACCGTGACAAGCCTCCCAACGAAATACCATAGTCTTGTCTGGAAGGCATTTCCAAAACACTCCAGTTTCATCAGCATTAAAAATGTTCCGAGTCTCATAGGCATCCAAAATTGTGCGCATTTGAGTCTTCAGCCATGAAGCCACTTGTTCCTGTTGAACCGCAGCGCTCTCTCCAGAAATTGCTTTGAAGATAATGTTGTGCCTCTTTTTGAAACGATTAAGCCACCCTTGACTTGCTTTAAAGTCAGCGTTTCCTAGCTTTGCAACTAGGATGTCCGCCTTCTCCATCAGCAAGGGACCATTGATGGGAAGGTTTGTTGCTCGTGTATTTTTTTAAACCATTGAAACACGGCATCGTCGACATCTTTGCACTCAGCCACTCCAAGTCTTTTTCTTGCTGGATCAAAGACAGATTTCTCGTACATTTGCTTTATCACGTCGGCCTTCTTTTTCCATTCTGAAATGGTGTTTGCTGGAATTCAATGCTGACGACTAAGGTCTACCTTTTTTTTCCTTTTTCTAGCTGCAGTATGATATCATACTTTTTCTCTAATGACTGATTGTCCAGTTTTCTCTTACCTCCTCCAGACATTTTTAGAATGAAAAATAAAACAACAGAATAGCTACAGGATGTTATCCTTCAGACAAGATCAACAAGAGTGCGTGAACTGTTATTGAACTATCAATTTTATTGGTTTGCTAGCATAAACATAACCAATCGTAAAACTTTTTATAAGACGCGCCCGAAAATACGGAAGTGAGATGGTGAGTGGCAACGATAAGTAACATTTTCAAAAGCTGGCGATTTAAGTTAACAACACAGGTTTGAACGCAAGTGGGCTGTGACGTCACCAGCACACCTCGCAAGGCTGAGACTTTTTTCGTGGCCTTGTTGGTTATAAAATAACTAAGAAGAACAAAAGCTGGTGATTGGCATAGTACCAGAAGCAACACAGGCCTGAACACAAGTGGGCTGTGACATCACCAGCACACCATGCAAGGCTGATACTTGACGTGTGGCCTTGGTTATAAAATAACTAAGAATTTCAAAAGCTGGTGATTGCCATAGTACCAGAAGCAACACAGCGCTGAGAGCAAAACGCAAGCGGGCTGTGACGTCACCAGCAGACCCTGGTGAGGCAGAAAATTGGTCCCTTCCCTTGGTTATAAAAAATCATAGCTAACATTTTCAAAAGCTGGCGATTGGTCATGGAGATCGAGATAACCAAAGTTAAGTGGCAAATTTGACCCTTTTTTGTGCTCGTGTTATGAGGTTAAAAAAATCGAATTAAACGATGAGAAAATGCTAAGACAAGGAGGGAATTTGGCGGTTCCAATAAAAAACGTCGACATAATAGGGTGGGCGAGTTAACCGAGCTCGAGTTAATTGGGTTCGACTGTATTTAATATTAAAACTGAAACAATGCCAGGAATAAAAAAACAAACTAATTTTTTTGTTTTACAAACATGGTAGTGTGTGTGCAAAACTTGATGGCATAGAGATGTGAGCATTTTTTTTTGGAGGTGTCTTCTGCAAAGTTATCAGGAATTATTCTATATTACATGTATTTCTGCTGTTTGATAATTCTCTTTGTGAGTTTAAGCTCTTTTAATGGCTTACTTGAGTACTTTTCGATGCTACCTTTCAAAGCAGCAGATGGTAACTAATTAAATCTAAATAATGGTCTAATTGTATTATCTTAATAAAAATATTTTTAAACACATATTCTTGCAACTCTTACAATCAGATTACCATTTCTTGGGGTTTGGGATGAAAATAAACTGGAAAAGGGGAATTCAGAATTTAGGTTAAAAGATGCAGGCCAATGAAGAATTTGACTCTAAATCAGCTTCAGTTTGAGCTTTATGTTACAGAAATGTCTACTGGAATTGATCAGTATATAATTTAATTGATTTAAGCTTTTGATGTAAAAATATTTTTTTTCAAAAATGAATTTTAACGCCTCTGATTTTGGTTTCAACAGTAAAATACCTCAGAGAAGTTACACCGTATTTTCGAAAGTCATCGCCCCTCAATGAATTAGGATGGGGCACACAAGATTCAGCTCAGAAAGATGGTGCTAAATCCAGTTGGTCAGAAACTAAAACTTTGCCTTTAAAGATGTGTTATTTATGTAGAAATTTGACTGTCCCAGACTCAGAGAAAAGGACATTGGAGTTACACTCCCCAGATGGCAAGGGGGTCTGTACATTACGCTTTCCTGATCCTGCAACTGCGTCAGATTGGTTCAATGCAGTTCATTCAAATGTCATGATGCTAACCAAGCAGGCTGTTGAAGATGCCAATGAAATGTTGAGGTCTGCTCCTAATCAACATGAAATAAGACACATGGGTTGGTTGTCAGAGCAGGTAAAGCAGATAAATTGTTTCCCTACATCCTTAAATGCTTTGGAAATTATTTTTTTCTAATTTAAAACTTATAATTAAAACTGAATTATCCTTAGTGATTATTTTCCCCCAACTTATTTCAGATAATTTTTTTTTAGTTTTACTGTCACCAACTGGATGTCATAGTTGTTATTTTAAAGAAAAATTATTTTTTGTCTAAACTAATTGATGTAAAAATGGATCATGAAGGATGAAACTGTTGCTCTTTAATGAATTAAAATGTGCACCATTAATTATTCAAAATGTTAAATATCATCTATAACTATCATTATACAACCAGCTCCCAGGAGATCAAGGAACCTCCTTATGGAAACCTGTTTTTATGGCACTGACAGATAAAGATATTTTACTCTATGATACTGCACCATGGAGCAAAGAAGAATGGGCTACACCGTTTCAATCTCATCCATTGTTAGCAACAAGGTCAGAAATAATTTATACTCTTAAGTCAAGTGGCTTTAGTTTTTTTAGAGTCACAGTGCTAAAGATTGTCATATTGTGTTTCTTCATATGGTTTTTAAATTGCTAGATGCTTTTAATTTGGAATCTGTTTGTTTTATTACCAATTTGATTTATTTTGGTACATTTTTTTTCTTACAAATATTTTTGTAAAAAATTAATGATTTTGCAGATATTATTTTTTAATAGTTCGTTATTTAAAAGATTAAGATCATGCGATATTAATGTGTGATTCCCTAATCCCCATTAGGCTAGTTCACTGTGGCAAACAGAGTAGTCAGATGACTGGTGCAGATGTAATGTCTTTCGGTACAAGGTCTGGTTCAAGGAATGGTGTAGAAGTTCATATATTTCGTGTAGAGACACAAAGAGACCTGGCCTTTTGGTCCCGTGCATTGGTGCAAGGATCTCATGGTGCTGCCATTATCACAAAACAAGTGTCTTGCTGTAAGTATTGGGAAGAGGGGGGGGGGTCATTTTATGATTTTTGCTTACAAATTATTTTTGCTTAGACAACTGCACTCAAATTATGTACTTTTAAGAAGAACAACTTGTCTTTGAGCAACTAAATGAGCTGGCTCTAAAAATGAAGCTTAACATTATCATAATTATGTTTTTAATGTTGCTGAGAATCTCAATTTACATGAAATGCCAAACTGTGTACAGGCAATAGCTAATATGTAACAGATGTACTGAGACATATTCTGTAGGCTGGTTTTATAGTATTTTTCATCACTTATATAAAACTTTTCAGCTGCTGTATGGAAACACAAGAAAGCTAAACTGACTGTTCATTATGAAGAAGGTTTCACTCTGAGAGAAGAGATTGAAGGGACAGAAGGTCCTGGAGAAATACTTTGGGCCCACCCTTTTGAGAATCTACGTATGTCATCGGATGATGGCCACAGGTTATTGTGGCTTGACTTTGCAGATATAGGAGAGCAAGTAAGAACTTTTAATCCTTTGCAAAATTATGAATTATTCCTTACCAGTATCTATCATTTTTAGAACAAATATTTAGATGTTACTTTTGCTTTATTCCGGCTCCCTGACTCCAAAAAATTGTCACAGCTCCATAAAAGCATCAGATGAAAGAATAGTTGTTCAGACTAAGTTATCAGCATAAATCAAATAACTTTATGATTAGCTTAGCTAAACCTATTCCTGATGATAAAACATGGTTTTAATGAGTATTGCTAAGTGAAATTGTTTTAACCCTTAACGTCCTAAAGTGCGCCTCGATAGCGCTCTCTTCAGTAATGAAATCTTAGAAAGTAGAATCTCTTCATTTAGTGAGAGAAGCTTTAGTCCAGTTTCGTAAATTTCGATGTTTGCTTTCGCCAGTGCTTTTGCTTGTTGCGTGAAGTTTTGTGGTAGTTTTTACCTTTTGAAGATTATGATTTTGATATACTTTTCTGTACAAAAAAAATAGTACTAAACTACAGGTAAAAATATTACTTAACTCAAGATTGTTCATTTGGACTCGTAAAATAATCATTCTGTAGCTTATCATAATAGATGAAGTCAGTATGATAAATACATTTTCAGCAATTTTAAAAAATTCATAATCAATTAATTGCCATTAATGTGAAATCCTTACAAGATGTGGCAAATGTTTACAGAAAACCTTATAGGACGTTAAGAGTTTATTATATACGAGAGAGTAAAGATGAAATAAACATGTAAAGTATTTTAGAACGAAGTAAAAAAAAATTAATTTTATTTTGTGATAGGGTTAACCAATTTTTCTCTACTTCAGGAACTGGATCTTAACACTTGCCCAAAACCCATTGTGTTCGTCATTCACACTTTTCTGTCAGCTAAAGTCAGTCGAATGGGACTTATAGCCTAATGGAACTACTATTTGAGTTCTAGAATTTTAAATTAGCCTTGATATTATAATTAATTTTGACATTGTGATTTTGCTGGTGGTGATGACAAATGTTTGATTAATACCTAAAAACAGGCTCACCCAAATATTAATTTTGATAAAAAATATATTTACACTCCTAAACATTGACAGTGCCACCAAATAGTAGTCCAGGTTAGTTTTCTCAGAGAGCCCTGAATCTGCCATTTAAAAAAAAATGTTTCAAAGTATTTTTGTAAATGTTGCAGCGCAAAATATCTTTCCTTTGTAGCTGTTTAGGTAATTAAGATCTTGGTTTTAAAAAGGGATTTCAATAATTTGTTTCAGTGTCTGATACAGATTTGCCTTTATTTTATGTTTTAACTGTCACGGCCTCACACAAAAGTTCAACTTAATGTGAGGTATTTTTTATGTGGGTGAATAAATAACAGTAACTGCAGTGTTAAGCTTGCCATAAGTGTTCTAAGCCAAATACTTTTCTAGGACATTTAGTTTAGGAGCATAATTTTATTGAAAAATTTGGGACTTGGTTTGTAAATTCTCATAATAGTTGTTTCCCCGAACTGAAAAATTACTGTGTAAAAATTCATCTGATTTTAATGATAATTTGAGAAAAGTTAATATGCTTTTAACAACACTAATTGTGCTCTTTTTATTTTCACAAATTAATTTAATTTATAAAAAATAGTTGCATTTTAGAATGTTCTGTATGGAAAAAACTTTTAAATTTCAGTATCAGAGGCTTAGTTTAAATAAAGATTGAGTTTTTAAAATTTGTTTTCCTTTACACATTTTTTATAAAAGTTAAAGTACTTGAAATCTTAAGAATTTACAATGGTACATAAATAAATGGGCAATATTTTCATAAAAGTTTGTGCTATGTGAAAATAATGCATTTTTAAACAAAAATTATATGATTAAATATTTCTGTAGACGTCAAATTTAACAAATACTTGATAGCTTTATCATAATTTGTCTTATTATAATTTGTATCATATTTATCTACTGTAGATAAAAACAGTCTTAAATGCCACTAAATATTAATGAAAAATCAGTGATTACAAAAAGAAGTAATGTAAATCAATTTAGGTAATGGACATTTATCAGAACATTAAGCACAAATTGGGAGCAACTTGTAGAAAGTATCTTTTTCAAATTTAACTAGAAATAGTTTGTTTTAAGCTTTCATTAAAAATCCACATTTGAATGCTGTTTTATTTTAAATAGTTTAGTTTGTGAAATACAACTGGTGCTACCTAATATAATTTTATTAAACTACCCTTTTTTAAATAAATATATCTTATAGTGATTATACAAGTGGAGCTGCCCTTCTTTTATTGATAGCAACCTCTGAGTAAATATAAATAAGGTCTTTTTTTGTGTTTCAAATACATAGTTTTCAGTTTTAAAACATTTATGACTATGACTTTTTGAAAAAGACACTGTTATAGAAATCAACTTTTTTAGACTATTGAATTTGTTTCATTATTTGATTGATTGTATGTAACAAAATATCAAACTTTTAATATGTTTTCAAACAGTTTTGAAGTAAAAAATATTTTTTATTTAATGTGAAACTTTAATAACATTGATCAGCTTATTTTCCTTTAATGAAATTCTAAAAAGTACTGTCACATAATATATCTTGTTGAAATGGGTGCTTTAACATTACTTCAGATTAAAACTGCTCTCAGATAATATCTATTGATAATTAATGCATATTGTCATGAAATAAGTTCTTGAAACTCTGATAAAACTATATTTACTTGGATTTGAAGATGGAACAGACCAAGTACCTTTATCAGTCCTAATGTGTGAAATTATTTTGATTATTTTTCCCCTTGAAACTCAATTTTTCATAATTTTATTAAAAACTGGTTGTCATTTACACTCTATTACAAATTATTTATTCTATCTACTTGTCAGTTGTATACAATTTTGTTTTAGTTTACAACTTTTTATTAGCTGAAATTATATTTTTATTTGTGTTGTGAGATAAAACATGTTTTTAGTATACATCAAATGTAGATATAATTTTGTAAATATTTTTATTTTGTGCTTTTATTGTGAGTTTCAGATGTATAATATACAATTAAACAATTAATTGTAAAATTGCCTTTTAAATTTCTCTTATTTCTAGAAATGTTACTACATAAATTAATTTTTATCACTATTCAATTTAAAATTTGTGTAATGATCCATTTTTCTTTAAAATTAGCTGCCATAAAAATGCTTATCTGACAATAGATTTTTGAAAAAAAAAGAAATAATAAAAAAAGCTATTGGCTGTGCTCTAGAAATAGATGAATGATAGTGTGTACTTCAAATATGATATAGAACTCATTTTTCTTGCTTTACCTCTAAGACATTTTAATAAACTAATCTTGGTATGCCTTTAAAACTCTACCTCTGTGTGCATAAAGCCAGTCTTCCTTTGGAAAGGTAAATCAAGCAATATATGTTGTGTCATCACTAGTTCCATTTCAAATGTCATTACCCAAAAAATAAAAATTGTGTCATTAAATTAGAGTATATTCAACTTCTATCAAATTCAATTATGCTACAAGTAGCAGATTTCAGAGTTTATATCAAAGTCAAATTAACATTTTTAAACAATTTTTCTTAAATCCTGAATTTTCTGACATATTCCATTTCAAATAATTTAATGATGATAAATTGTTTTTTAACGTACAGTGAGCAGTTAAAGTAAATCATTTTATTATTACACCTTATTCTTCACAAATAAAATTTTTAAAAATTGATCATAAAGCGACGGCTAAAACTAATATTAAACATGCTACATTACTGAATATTAATCGCAATTTTTAGCCTGTTGCATTTAAGTGTGAATTGTCAATTATGCAAATTCACTAAAACTATTATCTTTATTAATAATTTTATTTATGGCTCAATTCCCTAAATTGAAAGAAAAATAAAAGACAATATATTTTTATTAATTTTCTCTCATATGGCAAAATCAATTCTTTATTCTAACTTTTTGTGGGATATTTATTATACAGTCAAACCTCTCATAACGAGTTTAATTTGTTCCTGAGTCTTACTCGTTAAGCGAAACACTCGTTATACGAAACAGTTTTTCCCATACAAATCAATATAAAATACGAGAATTTGTTTCATGCTGAAAAAAAAATACTCATTTTTCAAAATAATTTATTAACATTTATTCAAATAACATAAGAGTGGAACAACTGTATACAATTTAGATTTGAAACAAAAAATGTAATCAAACATATGAATTTATGACAAATAATTATTCCTTTTTAACTAGAAAACTGTCCAAAGACATTTGTTTTTGCAGACGCTTCAAAATTTGACCCAAAATGTGTCGTAACCGTTTAGTAGACATTCTTGATACTCCCTTTGAAGCATCCATCTCTTTAATTGTTCTTGAGAATAGTGCAGATCGTTGATGTTGGCTGATTGTAGTTGCTCGCTAGATTAGCCACCTTGTTCTTGCTTTTCAATGGTTTATGTTTAATTTCAACAGTTTTTTTTTCTGACTATGATTGTCTTCTTGTGTTTGTATTTTTTGAAGACATTTTACCACAAGTTATTAGACTTTACACATACAAAAATTACGAATACTGTCTGAATACAAAATTTGTAAAAACTGTTGATCACACACGAAAACAATACGCTAACAGACCGAGTGCTTAACACAGAATAATACATCGGGGCGGAAGTGCCGGCTCACATAAGAATTTCCAGGAAAAGGGGACTTTCCCTTTCTAAGTCACTCGTTATACGAATCTTCGCTCGTTAAAGGAGCAACTTTTTCAAAAAAATTTTTTGCTTGTTATGCGAATTTCTCGTTATGCGCACCTCTCTTTATGAGAGGTGCTCGTTATGAGAGGTTTGACTGTATCTCTGTGAAAAAAATCCATTTCTTTACAATAACCTATTCTTAATTTAAAAAAATATTATATATTTTAATAATGTTCTAGATACATTGTTCTTTAGGTAACATGTTGGTGATAATATACATGTAAAAAAAAACTCAGATAAAATTCCAAATATCTGTGCTAAAAGAGAGACTTAAAAATAATAAAGGCGCATTAATACAATTGTCTTTTGTTTTAAGTAAATTGAAATACTGAAGTAGTACGTACATCTTCTGTACTTTAAGAGGTTGTGAAAATTAATATAGTTCAAGAGCATGAAAAAGTACAGTTGGTGCTTTAGCATTAATAAAGATTTTTATAAAGATTAAGGGAGGGGGTTGTTTCTGGACAGCATTTTTCTCCCAGTTTATTTACAGTTCTGCCTAATTTTAACTTTACATGATGTACATGTATATCATTTTTTTTAAATTAATTTTTTTTTAAAAGCAGGTTCTGTGTATTAATGTAAATTTTAAAAATCCAATTCTGTTTTTCGTTTGTATGATTACGAGGAGGAAGAATAGTAACTTTTTACTGTAAAATTTTATATTTCCCTTTTATAAAAACTTATGAATTGTATTATATTTACACCAATGAAACAGCTTTGAATTGTATTATATTTACACCAATGAAACAGCTTTTAGAAGAACCTTTAACCTTCAATACAGACTGAATAATTAAACTTAAATTAAAGAGATTTACCAAGAGTGTAGACACAACTAAGAAAAGTAGTGAGTTAATCTCCAGTAGCAGTACAGAAGATACTAACATCAGCATAAAAAAAATTAATACTGCTTAGCTCTCGTTCTGCTTAAACATTTTCTACTATGTGTTATTACAAAACTAGCACTTGTTAGCCGGTGTGTGTTACATTTATACTCATTTATATCAGATGCATTTTTGCTTCAAAATTATTTGCCTTAAAGGTGTCAGCTTTCACACTTATGTTGATCTGAAATTAACTGGTGGCCCAATAAATAACCACTTTTTTGCAAAAAAACAATTCTCTTTATTGAATGCATATCTTCTTTCTTGTGAAATTAGTAGTGAAATGATTAAATGGAATAAAGATAATTAATTGTACTTTGCCATTTTCTTGAAACGATGTAAATAAAAATCCATTTTCAAAATCAGTAAAGTAAATGCTTTTATGTTGTATAGTATGAACATTTACGATTAAGATGAATAAAATTACTTGTACCTAATCTAATGAAAAATATTTTGCCCCAAATAGTTTTTGTTACAATTATTTACTTCTCACTAATTATTGAAAGAATTATTTGAAAGAATTGGAAGGCAACTTAATCTAGTAAAGTATTTTCATCTCTCAAAGGTTGACAGATTTTAAGTATATGATTTCAAAATATATTTTGTTACACTTACAGTTAAGGTTGTTGTTTTTTTTAAAAATATTTATTACATCAATCTTACTAAATCTTCATTTCAACTTTTTTTTAAAAAGTACTCCAATTTTTCTAAATGGAAGCACAAATATTCTCCAGTTGATTTACAAATAAAATTCAGGTGGTGATTGTTTTTATAAATGATTTTTTTTACATCTAGGATTACTAATTGTTGACATATTTAAGCCTTTAATTCATGTAAATTCTTGCCAATCACAAAATGTAAAGCTTGTACAAAATATAGTCTCTACTTCCTGATTGAGCGGTTTTTTTTTCCAATGATAAGCAAAGAGTCCTGTCTTTTTGGGTTGTGTTTTAGACTTTGATATACAATTCAAAAGTACAGTTGAAGCACTGCCATACATTTAGGCCAATTTGTTAATTAATGCAGAGCATTCATTTTTGTGCTGAAGCTTGTACGTGTATTTATCCACTATCTTTTTCTATTAACAATTGTTCCCCTTTTACATGTGCATCATTAAAAAACTATAAGATGATTAAATTTAGATTAGCTTGTCTCTGTATTAATTCAATGGTAATGTCTAAAGTGTAATTATTCAAATTTCTCAGCTTGGAAGACTATATCACCTTGGATTATTGCAATGCAATTAAAATTGTTTAAAAAAACATCTAAACTGTTTACTGGATTGTTCATTTTCAGCATTTATTTGCTATTCATGCCTAGTCATGGTCACTTGTGTATTTCCTGGATGTTTATTAAAAAGTTATTATATAAATGATTTAAAAGTGGCCCAAGTTAGAAATTCTCTTTTAGCAAAAAATGTATGCATGCATATATATCTTTATATTATATCTACCAGTTAGTAGTATGTGTACACATTGCTTGCCTGTAGTATGAAACACAAAGATCAACCAGATATTTGAAATGAATAAAACTGATCAAAATGTTAATTATTTTTGCATGCATTTTTTAATGAAAATCTTAATCAGCTTTTTAACCCTACCAGATTGAGTTACTGAATGTTAGGTAATAGATTTAATTCCTATATACCGAGTTACCGAATGTTAGGTAATAGATTTAATTCCTATATACCGAGTTACCGAATTCTAGGTATTTGGGATATCGCTTGAATAAGTTCTAAAAATAACAACCAATCGTCGTTAAATCTCACATTTGTTGCAAGATTAGTGTTTACAAATGGTATTTTCCTCGAATAAATAAGTGAGTTGTGATTACAGTTGATTTTTATCGAAAATAACCATGAAAAGATCGGCGAATAAACCGAGCACTTCAACAGGAAAAAACAAACCCGTAAAAACAAAGTTTTTGACTATAAATCCCTTATATATGAGACATAACTAACAGTATTGATTATTTTCAAACATTTACAGACTGAATCTGTCTTAACTCAACTTTGCATCATAACCCTAGTGGAGGGGTGGGTGGGGGGAGGGGAGGGGGGAAAAGTCTGGTCACCGATTCGCTTGACCGAGCTCAGAGTGACACGTAAAATGTAAACAAAAGCGCCCGTCGCTTCGTTGGGTCGCCTCAATGCGTTAGCTCAAAATTTCACGTGGCAAAAAAACAATAACAAACCGTGAATTTAAATTACATACCTCATATAAGGATAAACTAAAAATGCATTAATTTAATTACGGTACGTTCGATCGATCTGAAATTTTGATACGATGCATTGTTAGGTTAGACGGGTCCGTGTGCCAAATTTCAGTTCGATCGGATCATGGGAAGTGGGTCATTTTTTACTTCTGTTTTTCCGCCCGCCGAGCCCAAGACAGAGAGAGAGAGATGATGAGAGAGATGACGACAGAGACGGCCGCGAAGTTAATATAAGGGATTTAAAAAGAGCAAGTATGATACCCAACAAAAATAGACTTGCTATAAAGCAATAAATCAAAGACAAGCCTACAAAATGGGTAATAAAATCGTTTCTTCTTTGCGAAAGTCAGACAGGCTACATAGTCAACGCTGAGATCTACACTGGGGCAGCACCAATAGTTGCAACAGAGCTGGGTGCTGTGGGAAATACTGTGGCTCGTCTTTTGACATCATGTGAGAAGGAAAAGAAAGCACATATTATCATTATGGATCGGTACTACAACTCGGTGACATTAGCAAGGTACATGCTGAATGAGCTGCAAACAGGACTTGGTACTCTTCAACAAAATAGAAAATTTTTTCCACTGTCCTTGAAGAAGGACAAGCTTGCGAGAGGTGAAAGTCGCTATTGATGTCAGGGCAGCATAACCTGTATGGTATGGCAGGATCGGAGGCCAATTACATTCATCTCAAACTTTTATGACCCAACACAAATAGGAGTAGCAAACAGAAGAAACAAAGATGGAAAACTTGATGAAGTTCCTATGCCACAGCTTGTCCAGGACTACAATTGCCACATGGGCAGTTGTGACAAAAATGATCAAATGATGCACCTACATCGCTCACGCCGTCATTACCGGTGGCCCCGTCACCTTTTCATCAAATTTTTCATGTGAGCCTGCTACAATTGATTTGTTATCTATGTGCCTAAACTAGAAGCAGCTGAGAAAAAACCCATGTTTTACACTAGATACATCCAGAATCTCTGCATTGACATGATTGGCAATTACCGCTCAACAGCCATTGGCAGAGGACAAATGGTACCATGCCAACGCCACACACTAGGCAACCACTGGCCTGAAATTCCAGAAGCGACTGCTTCCAATCATGTCTGCACTGTCTTCTTGGAAAAACACCTTCAATACAACAGAGCACACCTTGGTGTAGCACACAAGGACAACCCACACAAGAAGGTCAAGACCAACGTCAGGTGCTCTATGTGCAAAAAGTACCTTTGTGTAAAGCATGGCTCAACCTGCTGGGAAGACTACCACTCCAAGACGCAATACTGGTATTAGATGGAAGCATTGTTCTAATAATTAAACAATTATCTTCTAAAATAAATTTTAAAAATTTTTTCTGCGCTGTAATTCTAAACTGATGCGCGGTGTCGGTCGAAAACCTTCGCGGTCACGCAGCTCAGAGGGAACATTGGTGCAAAGTTGCACATCATCCATTTTGAAATAAAATGTAATTGTTTTTACTAAATTTGATGCGCAGTAATTATAAACTGCGGTTAGATATCTGTGTGGCCGCGCAGCTTAAATGGAACATTGGATGGAAGTTTGAGCTCATTCTGACCGCTGGTTTTCATGATACTAGCAATTTTCTAACCCATGTACATTTTCTTAATTTTTGCTGGGGAGGTCAGGTATAGGGGCAAATTAGCTTGGGGGGCTCAGGGCTGGTAGGGTTGTAATTTTTTATATATTTTGGTCAAGCTGACAGTAGGTTTTAAAAGTAAAATGTACAATGTTTCCACTAGTATTTAGATGAGATCATGATTAATTGCTAATTTCCAAAACAAACTAAAATCAACAAACACCAAACTCAAATTATTTCATCTAACATTTATTTGATTTATATGTATATATATATATATATCAGAACATTAATGAATTGTAATTACATAATTTTCTTCAAAATAATCCTATAATTTGATCAATGTCTTCTTTTGAGATCAAAATTCAATAAATCACTCAAAAGTTATTGACTACAATTTTAATGTTCAAAGAATTGAAATAAAAACCAACCAATCCACATGAAACTAATACAGAAATATAAGTATATTTATCATGAAAGTTAAGTTCAACCAATCTCCAAAACAAACCATGATTATTATACAATGTGAGGGGGAAACATGTAAGGTGAAAAAAGGGTGCAAACAAGCATGCAGCAAATTTCAATAATTTAAGTTTAAGGATATTCTTTATGTAATGGTCAGAATATTTTTTACATTTATTATGATCCCAAAAATTATTAAAACCTAAATAAATATAAAAGAAAGAAATAATGGCTCAGTTGCAATTGCAGTTTTTACTCTTCAGATTAACTAGGTAACACTCTGAGTAAATTATTTGTTTAATTCTGTTTGACGACTCCAACATACTTTTATGCTTAGATCCAATAAGCAATGTTTGACAATAATAAATCTATTACAAAAATATAACCATTAACCATTCCAGAGATTCATTCACAATTTGCAATCATGACACTCAATTTTCAGCAAACGTTCCAATTTCTCAAAAAATGAAAGCATATCTACACAGATGCAGTAGTTAGTCATACAGAAATATGCTATTATCAGACTAAGGTCTAGAACTTTTAAAGTGAAATGTGCCTTTAATTATATAATATATTTAAGCAAAAATATTGCTATGTACTTTGAATTTGATAGACAAAATGACAGTTTTTGATAGTTGATCAACAGTTCTGTTTGATCCTTCAATGATGAAATCCGTTTTTAAAAATAATGATGTAATCTCAGATTATTTTAGAGCAGTTTCTCAAAATAGGGGTAATAAATAAATTGAATAACATTCACTCCCTGCTACTATACCGTGTCTATACCACATTCGTTCCAACCCATTTATTTGGTGACTTGATGAATGGCATGAGCCAGATAGTCAACATTGTTGGAAGAAACCCCAGCAACAGATATCCTTCCATCTTTTGTCAAATAAATCGAGAACTCCTTGGTCAACCTCTCAACCTGAAAATTTAAAGTTTTATTTGTAGCAGAAAATATATTGCCATTTTTCAACTTGGGAGACACAAAACAAAATGTTACTGGAGTAGTAAAAAGTAAATCATATTAACTTGATAAGCCCAACTTTAAAAAAAAATTTTTACTAAAAAATTTTTTTTTACAATAGTATTAGTGTAATTACCTGGTCTGTTTTAAGGCCAGTAAAGCAAAACATTCCAATCTGGTCAGTTATGTGTTGCCAGTTACGGCTTGAACCCTCTCTCTTGAGACCATCACGAAGACGCTGTCGCATTGTAATTATGCGGTCAGCCATGCCCTTCACTTCTTTAAGCCTGATCAAAGAATATATAGCTTCACCATAAGGATTACTGTTATCAAAACTATATCTTTTATCTTAAATTTTTTTTAATTACATAAAAGTTATATTATTATTAAAAATGATTTTCCGGCATCTTTCGAATCATCACCATGCTTTGAAACCTTTGGAGATGACGCTTTTTTGGCATACCTGTGCCAAAAAGATGATCCCCTTTTATAAAGAATGAGACATACATGTACTTTGCATAAATATTTATAAAAAAATAAACCAATAACTTTAAATAAATAAAACCAATATATTACTACAGGAAAATGAATGAACTAATAAAAACTTTGCAAAATGAAATTATAATCTCAACTATTATGCAAATGAGTCAATTTAATTTGCATAATTTATGCATGAAAATTTGTGTTGACCTGTGAATATGATTTAGCTGTGTGAATTTTATGATGGTTAAACGTTAAAATAAGTTCTAAAACTTATGTTTTGGGAAGCAAGACCCATAGGAGCCATTCAGACACATCATTACATAGTTTCTGGTCACTTTTCTATATTAAGGTAATTTCTGTTAATATAAACAGAAAGCTCCCTTCACCATTGTTGGGAACATGGCACTCATATCTATGACCTAGTGACTTATCTTGAGTTCTAATTAACAGAAACTTGCAAGCATACCTACCTACTGGTCTCTTAAAGTAAGTCACTGAGAAATTAGTTAGCATACCTACAGGTAACTTTTCAAAAACAGTTCAAAGATAACTGGAGTATAAAAATGCCTAAATTTTTTATAGGACCTGTTTTTTTCCCTAAAAATTCGTATGGGTATCTGTATCAAGTTTAGAACCCTTGATACTAAACCAAGACTTCACAATATTATTGTCCTCAAATCCATGTTGATCTAAATCAGTGCTTCTCAAAGTCGTGGTCCGCAGACCGGTGCCGGCCCGTGGACCATCCGCCACCGGTCCGCAGAAGTTATCAATAGAAGACAAAAAAATATAAGTATAATCCTCCATTTGCAACCATTAATACTAACCCTAAAGAATATGTCAATTTTTCGACAATAAGCACATAAAATGAAACAAATAAAATACATTACATTAAGCTACCACGTCAGTACAGGTAAAATAGTACACCGGTCCCTGGAACAATGAAAAAATTCTTGCCGGTCCGCCATACTAAAAAGTTTGAGAAGCACTGACCTAAATCACTTTCCGGTTTTTTATCACTTTCAGATTCACAAGTAACCAGAAATTAATCAGAATATAATTGTATTTTCATGAGGGTCACAATACAACATTTTGTAATTTCCTGACATCGATTTTAAATCCCACAAAAAAATTGATTTGCAAACACATGCAGGCAGTCATCTTAATAAAAAGAAGTACAAGTACAAGAAATAAATAAATCTGATTAGCTGGTACAGTGACCAAACGGGAAATTTAAGGTCTAAAATTATCACTGCCAATCCATCACCCTTTCATCTTTCTTGCCCAACCTACCTGGGCAGATAGATCGGCCCCCTGGTCTCCAAAGGGTTAAATTGGCTAGGATTTAATTTTTAAAATTTCCTTTTAACATTATAATTGTATAATTTCCATGAAAAATGTAAAAGGCCTACCACTGAGCATTCAGTTCAGGGGTGTTAAGAATCTTTGCAGCTATACGGGCTCCGTGAACTGGAGGGTTAGAGTACAGAGGTCTGATGATAATTTTCACCTGAGACATAACACGCTCAGCTTCTTCAGCAGATGAGCAAATAATGGAGAAGGCTCCAACTCGTTCACCTGTGTAAGTTAATAAATTTTGTTAAGATTAGTTGAGTTACAAGAGTCACTCTAATTTTTAATGTCAAATTGAAAAAATAAAATTTATTAATAAATTTTTTTTAATTTTTACCATAAAGTCCCATGTTCTTAGAGAACGACTGACTAAGAGCAATCTGGTGACCATCTTTAATGAAAGTGCGAACAGCAAATGCATCAGTGTCTGTAGATCCACTGGCAAATCCCTGGTACGCCATATCGAAATATGGGAACAACTTTCTCTCCTTTATGACTTGGCTCAGCTCCTTCCATTGCTCTGGCTAATATATGAAATAGTGAAATAGGTTCAAATTTCTTAAGATAATTTGAAGGAAAAAAAAACTTGTAAGGTCTTAGCAATAAATGGTATCTGATGTTAAATTACTGACAGGCAATTACTAGAGTGTTTGGAAGTAGCAGAAGGAAAATGGCAATGTGCTCAGCGGAATTTTCAGGGGTGCCAGCAGGGCTTGACAAAAAGTTGCTCTTCAAAAAGCTAGTACATGGATGCTCTATATCGCGACAATCTGCTCTCTGACATAAACTGACCTATCTTAACTTTTTATTAAATTTTAAAACTAATTATGTCAAGTAAAATGCTTTAAATTCTATTTAATAATTCACAGTAATGCAAATGGTGGTGTACTTTCATGCTTTACATCAGCAGCAGGTGTAAAGCAAGGGGAGGAACAGCTACTTAGTTTTTTTATTTCTTGAGAGGGTGCCATGAAATAATCTAGTATAGATTTAAGTTATTCAATTAGCACTTACGCAGATCTAATTCTGTTAAAGTGGCAACTAACCCAGTACAGTAATATTAATTGATATCAATTCACTTAGACTTAGCAAATTTAGTATTTAGATCTAGTCTAGTTATAGTTCACAAATGAATATAAGCAAATTTACAAAATAGTCCAAGTTGTTAGAAAACACCACTTGTGATTGCAAATTGAATTTCACTTGATCTAGTTTAGAAACCATTGATGCGTTCAGACTTTAATACAATTGTGGGTAAACAGCCGCTCACGAGCTACATGTCGCTCTTCTGTGTCAACATTGCGGCTTGCAAACAATTTATGAAATTAAAACTTTTTGTTATAAATAAATAATATGAAAGATAAATAAACGAAAGTGTAAAATAAAACATGATAGGAACAAAGGGTTTAAAATAATTTGGACTTGATCTGAATTACGAAAAAGCAAGCTTGCCGAGTTTAAGTCTGGAATGTGTCGGCAGCAGACACCACTGTCTGCTTTTAGCAAAAAATGTATCACTTCAATGGAGGCAATTTATGCAATCGCTTGAAATATTGCTCATGCTAAATGATATTTGACTGACCTTCCCAAAACTACTAGCTACCAACCAGATTTAAAGAAACGTGCTAGTTCAAAGGCTTCTCAGCAGAACCATAACAATTAATGTTCACTATTATTATGAGTCTATATGCAGTGTGTTTCCATTCATAAATGTTACATTATTAAATATTTATTAATTATGTAATAGTAAGGCATATATTTCTACAACATATGTTAGTGTTAAAACAATTAAAATGTTTAAATAATTAAATTCAAATAACAAATAATTTTTAGGGGTCTACCGATATGCCTTTTTGCCGATATTGCCGATACCGATATTACCGATATTTTTTTTGCCGATATGAGTGCCGATATGAGTATTTGTTAGGACAAAAACAAGCGGTAATATTTGATGACGTCATTCTTAATTTTATCACTCGTAATTATTTATCTTTTATATTAAGGGACTACCGATAAGCATTTTTGTCGATATTACCGATATATTTTTCCGATATGAGTGCCGATATGAGTATTTGTTAGGACAAAAATAACAGCTGTCACATTTGATGACGTCATTCTTAAATTTATCACTCGTAATTATTTATATTTTATAATTAAGGGGTCAACCGATATCCAGTTTTGCCGATATTAGCGATTTTTTTCCCCAGAAACGAAGTTTCCGATGTGTTTACAAGTTCCAGATCATGACCTACATAGGACTCATAACAAAACTAACCGTCCTTTATAAAAATGTACAAGCAAAATTAGGAAGTTCTTAGAAACTTCAACCTTGACTCATAATTATTAATTCTAACCAATAGTTTAATGGCTTTTGCACACGGCCACCTTTTATGAATGAAACAATGAGAACAAAGTAATAGTAATTTAGAGTGAACATGAGGTTGAAGGTTGAATGGTTGCCAATGACAACAATTCTTCACACGGTACATTTTGTTATTCCATACGAAACTAAATGTTTTAGACATCTGCGATTCTGCGTGCATCTTTGCTATTAGAGCAATTACGTGAACATAATGTTTACATGTTATACATTTATTAGAGCAATTACGGTATACTTGGCATCGGCACTATTTACACAGTATTTCTGAGTATACGAAAATCGGCCGATACCTAAACAATATCAAAGCACTTGGCAAACTGTATCGTGGCTGCACATATTAATACTAGGACTCTTTTGACTATTTCAATACCGGTATCGGGGTCGATATATTAATTTGTCGAGATATTGTAAATCTAAATGATAGTTTTTTTGTTTCCGTTTTTTTTGGAGGGGTCAAAATGTCTCTTTTTATGAAATATCGGTGACGTCAATATCGGGACCTTTACATGCTACCGATACCGATATTGCCGATATCCAGATATCGGTGCCGATATATCGGCCAGCCGATATATCGGTAGACCCCTAATAATTTTTCAAAAATAAATCGCAAAAGCAATTTTTCATTGTAAGAGAGGTCATGAACCATAGTGCTTCAAAGCAGCTCTCAACAATTTTTTTAGTTTTAAAAAGGCTCTCTGTCACTAAACATCTGGCCACCCCAGCTCTAATAACTATTTTGGTCTGAAAACTGGCACCACTGAATATTTAATGACACCCTCCCCGCTCAAGCCCATTCAGCATGTACTACTTGACTGTGAAATAGCATTCGGAAAAAAACACCTGTTTGCAAAGAAACAATTTAAATTAAGTAGTAAACAATAAACTGATTTACAGTTTACCTTAGGATCTACACCTGTTGGATTATGTGCACATGCATGAAGTAAGATGACATCTCCTTCTGGGATTTTCTGAGGAGATATGATTGCAGTTATATCTGTTAAAGCTCAGTGAGGGACAACATGACAGATTTTTTAAAAATATCAATGGTTCATAAATTTATATCATAAAATAAATTAAGGAATCAAATTTTTTCTCAAAGACTCCTTACCTTAATATCTTCTATGGCACCTTTGAAGTCAAAGCCACAAGTATTGGGGTCATAATATCTGTAAGAGCTGACTTTTAAGCCTGCATGTCTGAAAGAAAATACTTTATTATAAAAAAATACACTCTAACAGCAGTTAGAGTATACAATTATTAAATTTAATGCAATCTGTCTTATTGTTGTGTTAAGTAATTTTTCTTTTAAATGTTCAGAGAAGATGAAGATTTATAATTTAAAAAAACATACTTAAGAATGGGTGTATGGTTACCCCACGATGGTGTTGGTAGCCAAAAGTTTTTGCTCTTGGTGTACCATGTATTCTGTAAGTAAAGGTAGTAAAAAGTAGAATAAACGATTTATTCATATTTTTGTGATTCCCAAAAACCATAAAGTAAACATTGTCACATTTGAAGATATAGCTCACAAATATTTATATTGCATAAAATATTGAAAATATTTGTTGGTGGAATTTTCAACCACGTTAAATTCAGTGAATAAAGTACTCTGGAATTAATTTTTTAATAGCAAAAAAATTACAATGAGTTTTTGAAAGTGATTTAAAAATTATCAAGTCAATATTAAATGCCTGAAAATTTATAAATTGAATTTAATCCATTTATGAAATTTTAATTTGCATCCAAATCTTCATTGATAGTAAACACAAATTTAGCCAACTTATTAGCCAAGTACTAATTAACAGCAATTTTTAGCTTACAAAGAAATTAGCCCCAACTCGTAATGCTCCTGTTCCTGAAATAGCTTGGGTGGTAACATTCTGAAAAAGAAAGAAAAAAAGCTGAACTTTATATAAGCTGCAGTACAAAACTCTAACGTTAGGCGCTAACTAAATCTACAAAATCAGATTCTTCAAAAGATTGGGAAATAAATACTTTTCAAAAGTTTTATTTTTTAATTTTTGAATGATTCTATAAAAGCAGTTGAATTTCTAAAAATGCCTAGTGATGAAGAGTTAAAACCAATTGATACTTTATAAGGAATGCCCTAATGATGTAGCTATTGTACCATTTTTAAATCCCTTAACTTCACCATCTTGTCTTTCTGTCTGTCTGTTGTGGTCCCGCCCGCCACGTGAAAAACAAAAGTAAAAAATGACCCACTTCCCGTGATCTTATTGAGCTGAAATTTTGCACATTGACTTTTGTCACCTAACAATGCATTCTATCAAAATTTCAGATCAATCGAATGTACCGTAATTAAATTAATGAATTTTTAGTTTATCTCTATGTACAGTCAAACCCACTTAACTCGCCAACCCTATTAAGTCGGCGTTTTTTATTGGAACCGCCAAATTCTCTCTTTATCTTAGCATTTTCTTATCGGTTAATCCGATGCTTTTAAGTCGCCGAACCCTAATAACACAAGCACAAAAGAGGGCGGAATTTTCCACTTAATGCTGGTTATCTTGATCCCCATGACCAATCGCCAGCTTTTGAAAATGTTAGCTATGATTTTTTATAACCAAGGGAAGGCATCAAATTTCTGCTTCACGAGGTCTGCTGCTGACGTCACAGCCCGCTTGCGTTCAGCTCTCAGCGCTGTGTTGCTTCTGGTACTATGCCAATCACCAGCTTTTGAAATTCTTAGTTATCGATTTTTTATGCATAACAAGGCCACGCATCAAATTTGGGCCTTGCGAGGTCTGCTGGTGACGTCACAGCCCGCTTGCGTTCAGCTCTCAGCGCTGTGTTACTAACTTAAATCGCCAGCTTTTGAAAATGTTACTTATCGATGCCACTCACCATCTCACCACCGTATTTTCGCGCCCGTCTTATAAAAAGTTTTACGATTGGTTACGTTTATGCTAGCTAACCATTAAAATTGATCTTTCAATAACAGTTCACGCACTCTTGTCTTAACAAACTTAGGAAAGAGTGAAGAAGTAGGGTCCCGATATTCCGATACGATTCCGATTAATCGCCCCATCACTAATTAACGCACATCATGTACATAAAGTAATTTCAAGCGCATGTTAATATTTTGCCACCATATTGGTTTTCGTTTAACTCGATCATCGGTTATCTTAACGCCACTTTTCATACCCCATGGCCGTCGACTTAAACGGGTTCGACTGTATCTCTATGTAGCATGTAAATTTTTATGCTAGTCTGTCACGCTGTGCATATTATATTGAAAAACTTTTATAATATTTTCCCGATCTGTAAATGTTTATGCTAGTCTGTCGCACGGTGCGTATTATATTGAACATAATCAATACTTTTAGTTATGTCTCATATATAAGTGATTTATAGTCAAAAACTTTATTTTTACGGGTTGTTTAACTCATTAGCTCCTGAAGGGCTACTTCCGAATCTATTTCATATTCCGGACAAAAGGGAAGCAACTTCGTTAAGCTTTTGATTCCATTAGAGAAATGCTTTTATTTTCTAAAGATATTCATTTATCTTAAAAAATAAAATGTTTAATGCATCAAGAAATGAATTAAGTTTAATAATAATATAACATGCACTGCGAAATAATGTGGACTGAAGTCTGATAACGCGATTTTCGGCACCTCGGCTGAATACATACGCCATATAGACGCGTCAAACTAATTCACACATGGATCGAAAGTGAAAGAAGATAAAAACATCCGGTGATGTTTATTGAAATCTCGTAGAATCACGCATTAGCCGGAAGTCTCGAGGAAAGTGAGATTTCGTGCTATTTTTAAACTAAAAATACGATAGTGCGTCGCTAGGCGAAAAGACGCATTTGGGCGCATCCGTACGGACCCCTATAAGGACGCATTTAGTCGCATCAGGAGCTAATGAGTTAATTAACCATTTAAATATAGAAAGTGAAAAACATACCAATTTTTCCTTAATGACAGGGCTGTCTGCACCCAATGCTAATTTTATTGCAGCATTGTAGAAATCAGGTACACCAATAATGCCTGCATATTCCTTGTCTAGACCAGCTTGAATGATTGCATCTTCAGCCTCAAATAAGAATTTAATTTAAAAATTGTAATTCTGTCTTGTTTCTTTAGCTGTTTACGTTATGAATATCATAAGCTATCTTTGCAATAAATCAGATTATACTTCTTTTGTTTCTAATATGGCTGAATATCACATAACAGGGTGTCCACCCAAATCTGGTCCAAAAAAATCCTACCAGCCACCAAAAAATCCTACCATCCAACCGACAAGTAAAAGTTATTATTCGGACAAGTAAAAGTATATATTCGACAAGTAAAAATTTAACTTTCGGTATTGTATGTTAACACTTAGTTGTTCAAGCCACTCAGAGTAAGAAGTGTCTTTTAACCAGTCTGAATTAAAATAACATTTCCCCATGTTGATGGGATTGATACTGTTTTTGTAATAGTATACAAATTGTCAATATCTGGATAGTGAAGTAAGGAACAAAATTAAACTGACAAAAAGTAAACTAGTCTTAAGACTTTAGTCAAGAATTTGCCTACTGCAGCCTACCCTAAAAAATGTTAGTTAACACACTTTAAATTGTAACCATTTAACTAGACTAGAATCTAGATTTCTTTATGTTTAGCACATAATTTTCAACACTGAACAGGACTGATTTTTAATCTATTTAATCATAAAAAATAAGCTTTGATTTGAAACAGAATCTAGATCTAAACCTATTTAAATAGTTGCTTTAATAGTTGTGACTTTGGCATACCGTGACTGTTTAAGTATTTTAAAAGAAATTAACTGAACTAGATCTAGATTTTAGACGTGGCTAGGCTAAGCCTAAGGTTTTTTTCGTTTTTAATTTTCACAAAATACTAGATTAGAGAGATCTATTGACTTCAAGCAGACAAAATGGCGACTGCTGCTAAAGCAGCTAAACAATAAGCACAAAAATCGTAGTTAACACTGCTCCCATAAATTTTTTGGAGATATAACAAAATTAAATTAATAACTGGAATGAATCTTCATACTTTTCTTGACGTTTTATGACCGTTTTTAAGAAAATATGTTGATTTATAAAGATACAGGGCCTTGTCAAAGTTTTGAATCGAATGGTCATTTTTTTTCTCTCTTCCCCTTACTTAGAATCTAGACTAGCTATTTTGCTGTCAAACATAGATCTATATCTGCCTTAACTGAAAAGTATCCCCCATTAAAAACTTTTACAATACTTTAATAGTTGGGGATACATATCTATTATTTACTCAGATCATGATATATTTTTAACCAAAATCCTAATATGAATATCTAGATCTAGTATATTACACTAATTACTATTACGCGGTTACTAGAACTAGATCTATACTATGGCTAAGCGTAAGTAATTTCACAATTTCTATCTGTTTCAATCACAGTGCACTTAATGTTTACAATGCCATCTTTAACGAGAATTATTTTGTTTAATATCTGTAATTTGTTTGTATAAGTTTAGTTTTTGACTTTTGTTTTAAAACACACATTTAAAATAAAATAAAACTATAGATATATACGATATGATATCGATATGGACAGGGGACTCTGTCATAGGTAAACAACAGTTTTTATACCGCTGCGAACTATTGGTATTTCCAAACCAAAACAATGTGCAACGTGAGCTTCGTAATTCATTTATTTATATCTTTTATCCGACCGAGGAACGTTTATCCTACCGAGATTTTGTTTATCCGACCGAGGATCGTTTATCCGACCAAAATCCGACTTATCCGACCACAAAATTTTCATCCGACTAAAATCCGACTTTCCGACTTCGGTGGACACCCTGCATAAGCAATGTTTCCTCTAAGGTTAATTGGACAGCACCCATTTTCTTGTGCAAAATGTTATACCTCACAACACAAACACAGATATTATATTATCCTATCAAAATTTGCTGCGTGTAATTCTTAACAGCCATTCGGATATCTGTGCGGCTATGCAGCTTAAAGGAAACATTGCACATAGGTAGAAAAATATGTCTATACTGTGGCAAAAATGATTATTACTTTTGAATTTTTAATGTTTTAAAAGAATATCAATTTATGTAATATTAAATAGCAAGAACATTTATATATATATGCCCAACATTTTCACAGTAGTAGTATTATTTCAATCTTAGCTCCTTAATTAACTTTTTTTTCTTCAAAGCATTGTAATGTGGTAATATATATATATGATAAATTATTTGATGCTGGTTATTGCAATTAGATCAATTCAAATATCAATAAAATTTACAGTGCAGAAATTTATGGTGCATTAGAAATGCCATGAGTTCAGGTGTTTATTACCTTTTTAACAGATGGTAAGACATACGGCTTTCCAGCGTCATCACGATAAGCTCCAACACCCAAGTTCATCTTTTTGGGGCTCGTGTCTTTTTTAAAAGCTTCAGTGACACCAAGAATAGCATCAGGAGGACCCATTTCTACATTGCTCCACACAGCACTTGGAAGAGGAAAATAAACTTAATACTTTAATAATCCAAAATATAAATTTTCTAATTGGTATATAGTATTGTATACTTTATACAAACATAAACAAGCCTTATATTCTGACTACATTTAATCTATTACAATGGTGGCCTAACCGCGGCTTGCGAGCCGCATATCGCACTTCTGTGTTCACATTGCGGCTTGCATAAAATTTATGAAAGATATGTTACAAGGATTACTGGAAGATTTCCAAGCAAGGTTTAATGACCCATAATGCTTCAATGCGGCTCTTAACAAATTTTTATATTTTAAAATGGCTCTCAGTTACTACTGGTCTGACCACACCTGATCTGATATTTACTGATCATGATTAACACATAGCAATAGCTAGAGTGCATATGAAAACTTTACAATATTGAAAATGTTTCTTAGTTTGATTAATATTTTTTTGAAATCAGTATGTAAAAAGTGAGGGCCACATCAATCAGTCATGAAAGGTTAAAGGGTCACGCCTAAAACTTTCAGCCTCAGTTCCCACACACACGACATGTTGACTTAACGTTAATTTATTTAACAGTTGAAAAAAAGATATGTAAACAATCCGTTATCAGTAGCGTGATATTTTTCCATATTTCTTAAAACCAACAAGAAAATGTAATAAAATTAGAAACACTCATTGTGTTTCCCTGTTACTTAATGTGCCAATCATCTCAGCCTATCAGCCGAAACGAATGAGTAAACATTGAAAAGCACATTTTTTTTAAATGCATTTTTTTTCATTTGCCGACTTCCCAGAATTATAATTATATTGACATTAAATGGTTGTTTTAAGATTTGAATGATTTGACACATCAAAAATGAACTCCGGGTATTGCTCTAATACAGAATATTGAAGTTATGGTTGACCAGCCCAAATTAAACAGGATTGGTCCTGATCTTAGAACTAGTTAATCATTAACACAATACTCCAATTATGTAGAAATAAATAAGACTTACAAATTAGCGCTGTAATAGCTAAAATACAACATAAAGAAATGCATTTAATGGTAAACTTTCGTTGTATGGTTCAGGCCAACATATGGTCTTTTCCGGCCGCCATCTTTGTTGCTATGCAAGTGACAAAGATGGCGGGCGGATCGATAGTCCCAACCGAGGGAAAATGCTGAAATTGAAATGGGCCGGGCAATGGCAGACAATCACGAAAAATTCACTTTTATCACTAATTTTATAAATAATTCTCAAGCTATATTCTTCCGAAATATCACTAGTGAGACACTTAAATTCAGCTTCCTTATAGCAAATCACTCATAAATTTCCAACGCAATGTTTGCGCTACAGTGGCAAAACGAAAAAGATTGAGCCTTCAAATTCGCGGGCTTATTGCATCCCTCGCTATGTCCGCAGTTTCGTATTCGATGATTCGTATCTTAAAAGGGGAGGCGTTCCCCCTCCCCCGGTTTTAAATATTTTTTTACGGGATGGAGACACCCGTGGAAATAGTAAGGGGCAAGTAACTGCAACCTAGCAACAGTACCGCCCTAGACGCGACCGCCATCTTTGATCCATTCAATGATAATTAGCCCATTTAATAAATTAAAAATGTAAGTTCTCACGAGAAAATTAAATTTCACTGTGTAATAATATACGTGTAGAAACTGCAGGATTACCTGTTTTCCTTATTATGGTCATGATTATCCTCATGTCCTTCTCAACTCATACTGGTATTAGTGTATAATATGGGCCTACTTCTCACTACTTGTGGTAACTCATGAATTATTTTTTTGAGTATTAGTATTGGCATTGGATGTGATGGCGATGATGCATGAAAATAAAGTAATGGGGTGAGACTGCAATCAGGCTTTTAAATAGGTAAATTTATAATATAATATAGCCTAATATAATATATATATTATATAGGGATCCCTACTGGACCGCTTGGATTTCACCGCAGCTAAGTGTTTTTTTATTACTATTTAGTCTATTTAGTTTTATTCGTTTCATTTGTGTACTATTTGTCCGTTGAGGAAGGCTCTTTGCCGAAACGTTCGATTTTGTGCTATGGCGGATTAAGGGTGGGCCAGGGGCCCCCGATGATTTAGGGCCCCCAAACTTAGCATATTTTATAATAAATGTGGACAAATGTATACATGAATTGCTGAAAATATGATAAATTAATAAAATCTCATCTATGAAAATGATCTCTTTTCCGACACGATAGTCTTAGCAGTCAAAAAACCTTATTTGATAGGCTCAATAACAGAAATTATTAAAAAATATTATATATATATTTTAACTTGCCAACCATAGTTGAGGTCTCGTGTGTCGTGGCCGAATGAGAAGTACTAAGGCTTGAGGTGCAAGCGGTGGCGGGATCGATCCCCGGCTGCGGTGTGAAATTTTTTTTTCATGTGTTTTTTTAATTTTATAAATTGTCTTTTACTCAATTTTAGGATACGGGCAAAAAGTTATTTCTTCGAATTCGGGTTTTTCATGAATAATCAATTTGATGGATGAATATTTACAAGTTACAGTCTTAGTCTTATATTAGCTGCTAGCAATCATTTTATCTAAAGTTACACTGGCTGGATAGGGCCCCAGTTTGAATTGCAGCCAGGGGCCCCGTGCAGTCTTAATCCGCCCCTGCTGTTGTGTTACGTCTTGTCAGGCATACTAATACTAATACTAATACCCTGTTTTTATATTATAAATTTACCGATGGTGCATGCCACGATAAAATAAAATATGACCTTCATTTTTATTCGAAATATTATACAAGAAAACGACAAAGCTTCTTGTCCGATGTTTCATTTATCAAAATCATAAAAATTCATAAACAATTACTCACTTGAATCGGTTTTGCTGTGCTGCAATACGAGCAGGGATTCAGCAAACGAAACACGGAGCTTGACTTTCTCATGGTTGAGGCTGCCATCTTGTTCGTGGAAGGTTCATATAAAGTTCAAGGACATAATAAGTCACCGGGTGCAATTGTTAGTATAGAATAGAGGTATACGCCTAGTGTAAATAATCAATTAAGTTCCTAAATTTAATTTGTTAAATGAAACTGAAAATAATATATATATTTATATTGCATTTTATATATATTTTTAGAGAGATTTTTATGCAAATGAGACTTTGCCACGTGCCGATAATATCTTGGCCATGTCAAGGCAAGGTATCAAGTACAATCAAGATCAAGAAGGAGGACATGTCTTCCTTTTGATTTTAATGACTTTCCACTGTTATTTTTATCTTGTGATTGAATGGTTAGGCTGATATTTTGTGCAGTCATTCGAAATTTTCAAATGTATTCACCGTGCTCAAAATGTCGTAGCAGACACCGTTTGCTTCGATGTGAAAGGGGTGGATAGGGTATGCCTTCAGAGGCGTAGAGGATTTTTTCTCTCCGGGGATAAACTATAAAATTGGCTCCCCTATCGCCACGTCTCTGGTGAGGAAGTATAGATCATCCTTAATTTTTGAAAGGTGTCTTTCCGGTACTTTCCGTCCTCATGGCCATGGGTGTATGGCACTATCTAGGTTTTTAATGCACTAAAGCAAGGGCGTCCAAACTTTTTGCTTGCGGGTCATATTCTATGAAGTAAAGATATAAGGGGGCCGGATTAAGATAATTAACAAAAATGACATACATTGATAAGTTTTTATTGCAAAATTTTAATGTGCATGGTAAAACTGTGATCTTGAATGCAGTAAATAGGCGAGTCATGCTCAATGGCTCTAGCTTTGACTTTTGACACGTATGATATCACACAGGTGAGGGTCACTAAGTCTCGTCGTAACACGGTTATTATTAAAATTCATATCTGAGAATGTCCGCTCACACAAGTATTTCGAGCCAAACAAACTGAGCCTTTTCTTAGCAAATGTTCGTATCTCTTAGAATCCGTCTTTAGCCAGGTGAGGGTAAAAGTCATTGAGAGAAATCGGTTGTCTGCTCGACATTCAGCATCCCTTTGCAACTCACTGAGTTCCAGTTGCAGATGCCCTGGAGCATCATCGGGGTCCACAGAGAAAGGTGAAGACAAAAACATGATTTCCTTTTCAATAGTTGCAAATTCCCAAAAGCGTCTTTGACATTTATTAGCCATGTTTATAATATCTGCAACTTGAATCTGATAATTGAAGTTTCTTTCTGGAAAATGTGTCACGAATTCCCGTAGAGAGTGGAAATGTGTGGAAATATGCTGCATTTGAGACAGTTGCCTTTAAAATATATGCAGCTCTAGCTTGTTCCCAAATGGTCTTGTGTGCGTATAATTGGATTACCACTGCATTGTGCCATTGAAGACTTGCGATAAGAACGTTTAGATGACGCGGTGGTCGAGTGGCAGCGCACTGGACTGTCGTACCGATGGTCACGGGTTCGAATCCGTGTGAAGGCAAGGGTTTGTTCCCGGGGCCTAGGGCGTCCCTGAGTCACCCCGCTCCGAATGGGTACCTAACACTACATGTAGTTAGGCGGCTGGGTAATGCGTGGAACCCACAAAGCCGTGGCCTGTGAATGCTGCATCACTTGCCAACAGATCATCTGTCATGGTCTGTGGACGCAACTATCTTCTGCATAGAAGGAGCGTCTGTATATATAAGATAAGATAAGATGACTTGTCATATCAACTAAAAATGTAAAATCTGCCAGCCAAGCAGGATCAAATAGTTCTGGAAAGGGTTATTCCTTATGTTCCATGAAATACCTATTTCTTTTTTAAGTGTGTAGAAGCGCTGAAGTCCTGTCCCCCAACCAAGCCATCTTACATAATAGTGATACACAACATCTTCGTATTCTCCTTTGGTGTCAAGAAGAAACTACTGAAACTGGAGGTGAAACAGGGCTTTAGAGCGGATAGAGTTTATAGCTTTTATCACTGGCTTAATGACATGATCACATATAAGATTTTTGGCATAAAGAAATTTTAAGTGAATGATATAGTTAAGTTTAAAAGGTTTGCAGCCCTCTTATCTTATCTGTTTATAGACGCTCCTTCTATACAGAAGATTATTGCGTCCTACGCCCATCCATGGTTTGTGTTTAGTCCTGCATTTTTATTAGAGATTTAAATGTTGATAAAGTGTTGGTTTTCCTGGATTCTTCAGGCTCCTTACACAAAATGCAAACATCTACTTGAATTTTTAGTTTTAAACATAATGTATGGCTCTCATTACTTTTCTAAATACGTATTTTATGGCTCTCTGAGACAATTGAAAGGTGTAATGTGTATACATTTTATGCACAGGCGTAACTGGGTTTTTGACGCCCTTTGCTAATTTATTTTTGGCACCCTCGACAATTGACAAATTTCAGTTTTGCGACGTTTCAATTGTTAGAAAAAAATAATTGAATTTCTCTTATTTTATTTATGACAATAATTACGTAGTCTGACTGTGAGTGACAGTCATACAAAGGGAATACCGCATATTCAGTGCTGGATTTACCTATTTGCCAATCGAGCTATAGCTTAGGGCCCCCGCCTTCTTGGGGTCCCCCGGATTATTTTTTCATATTTGGCACTGACATAGAATATCTGGACTTCAAAAGGGCTCCCAAACTCAAAATGGCTCAGGGCCCCATCAAGTCTATATCCGGCCCTATGCATTTTAGTAAATATGTACTTTCCTCATCAGGGCTGGGGGCATAAAATGGTTCAATATGATAATAAATGAATCAAATATAAATGAATTAAATAAATGAAAGTTCTGTATTACGTTATTTTGTAATCTGATGTGTATTTATTTTGAAAACTTCCATCATTTTTGACAGGTGATACGCTAGTATATATATTATTCACCAGAAATTAGGACAAGCATAAATATGCATGACGAATGACCCTCGCTAGGGTCGACCAATCACAGTTTATAGATGGCAAGTGAGGATGATGCAGGGTCGGGGGGGGGGCAGGTAACAACCGCAGTGCGCATGTCTCGAGATCAACATTGCGTTGGCGGCCCCCCCCCTTTTTTCCGACCCTCACTTACGTTGTTTTCATTTTCTTATCTTATCTTATCTGTTTACAGACGCTCCTTCTATACAGAAGATCTATGTTTAGTCCTGCATTATTATTAGATATTTAAATGTTGATAAAGTGTTGGTTTTCCTGGTTTCTTCGTGCTGCTGTTTGTGTCCGTTCTTTCCCACCATACTTTGGTCTATCTATGAGCAAGTCTGCGGCGTATGCTACTCCGCGGGTCGTATATAGTAATACTTATTTTCTTTCTTAAGAGAAGTCGATTGAGAAAACTTGGTGCGCAAGAGGTAAATAATAGAGTCGGAAAACGGGATAGAGAACATTAATTTTTCAGCGAATAAGAGTTCTAAATCCTGTTTAGATTGATCTCGATTGAGATGTGCACAAGGCCACGTCAGTTTTAATATTACATTTTACTGTATCATCAGTGGTTATATCTCAGTTATCAACATCTTTTTAGATGAACTAAATACTATGGCTTCTAACGATATTGGTGACTGGTACAGAGGTATCCCTCAGATATCCAAATACTGGTTTACTGGCTCTGTTGTTGTTCCCCTGATAGGCCGTCTAGGAATTTTAAGTCCATTGTGGTTTCTCCTTGATTTCAAGTCATTTGTTTACCAATTCCAGGCAAGTAGTAATGGTCGTATTTTTATTTTTAAAAAAAACAACAAACGGTAAATTCAGAGTTGACGTACCCACGATACATGGCCGCCATCTTTGTTGCTATGCCGCGTTACAAAAAATTGGAAAATCCAGCTGTTAAAATTCTAAAACTAAAACTAACCCACCCTAACCCGCCTAACCCTAAATTCACAATTATAACTAAACTTAACCCCAAACCTAAATTAACAAATAAAAATCTAAAACTAAACCTAAATAACAAAGGAAGACAATGCAGAGTTAGTTGCTATATACTATATAGGTATTTTGACAGAAAATTTAAAGGTAAGCGTTATTCGCACGGTTTTGGCAGTGCGAATAATTCAAAAAATTTCGACCCCATCAAAGGTCATTTGTCATGCTTACTTGCACATACTCGTTTAGGTGAATTATATATATAGACATAGATAATAATAATTTTTTTTACCAAAGTGTCTAAGTATAGTATGGCAGTGGCTATTAATTGAGACGCTAGCGTCTTAATAGCCCACAGGCTATGGAGACGCAAATTTAAAAAAAGGGATAAAAAAATTGAAGAAAGGAGTAACTATCCCTAAGCCTATCCCTAACTAACCCTAAAACTAAAATCTGTCACTAAACCTAACCCAAACCCTATCACTAAACCTAACCCAAACCCTAAAACCTATCACTAAACCTAACCCACACCCTAAAACCTATCACTGTCACTAAACCTAACCTACACCCTTAAACCTATCACCAAACCTAAAATTTGATTCTGTCAGGGACAAACCATGAAAAAAAATGTTATTAATTATCAATTTATGTTTAAAAAAACAAACAAACAAAAAACAACAGCAACAAAAAAAGACACAACCAAACTGAAAATCGAACCCTGGACCAAAAGTTCAGATGTCTATCGCACTATGCATGAGACCAGAGAGACTAGATGAATTTTTAAACTTATTTATAAAACTCTTTAATAATATGGCTTACTTGTAGCTCTTCAATTTTAGAAACATTGTTTATTTATTTATTTGTGTCTCAATAGCCTGTGGGCTATTAAGAAGTTAGCGTCTCAATAGCCACTACCGTATAGTATAGTGTAGTTTAGTATAGGCTAGGCCTTGTCACTATTCACTAGTATAGACTTAAATTTAATAGTTAATAATAGTAATAGACATGGCTTATGCCATATGCCTATATTACTTTCTTAATAATATTAGGCCTATAATGCCTATATATTAATATTTAGAATTTAGGCCTCTATCACTATATTATTTTAACTTTCAAAGTGTCTATGTATACACTGCAGCGGTATACCTAGTCTAATAAATATTTTAAAAACCCTGTAAAAACAAAGTTTATATGAGACATAACTAAAAGTATTGATTATGTTCAAACGCGACAAACATTTACAGACTGAATATGTCTTAACTCCCCTTTGCTTTATAAACCGGGGGTTTGGGGGGGGGGTGGGAAAGGTCTGGTCACCGATCGCTGTACCGAGCTCAGCGTGACACGTAAAATGTAAACAAAAGCACGCCGGTACATCGCGTTAACGCGCAAACTGACCTGTCACATGAAGAAAAAAAAACCAATAACAAACAGTGAAATTGAATTACATACGTTGTATAGAGATAAACTAAAAATGCACTAATTTAATTATGGTACGTTCGATTGATCTGAAATTTTGATACGTTGCATTGTTAGGTGACACAGGTCTATGTGCCAAATTTAAGCTCGATGGCATCACGGGAAGTGGGTCATTTTTTACTTTTGTTTTTCTGCCCGCCCGACGACGAACGACAGAGAGAGACGGCGGTGAAGTTAATATAAGGGATTTCAAAACCATTGTTTATGGCCTGTGTAAACCGCTGTGGTGTAGCTAGCAAAACTGTGGGCTTTGGCCTGGGTATACCATAACAAAAAATTCATTTGTCTTGTTTTGAATTGAGTTAATATCACTTTATTTAGGCCAAAGGTGAGCAATGAATGCCTATGCTTATGGTAAACATTAGTCCTTAACCTTTTCCATGCCAGGGGGTTTTTCATGTCCGTGCCAGGCCAGTTTCTTTACAAAAGACTTTTTTTGTAATCTTATCTATTTAGGGGTTTTAAATACACTTTTTAAGCAACGTAGCTGTATCATTAGGTTCTCATTCGTGCATTGTTCTGCCAGTTCTGCATACATCAAAAATACAGTGGCCTAGGACTTTTGTATTTATGTCACAGTTTTCTAAAAACAACTTTATTTTTTAAATCCCTTATATTAACTTCATCGCCATCTCTTGGGCTCGCGGTCGATTGGGCGAAAAAACAAAAGTAAAAAAATATCCACTTCCCTTGATGCTATCTAGGCTGAAATTTTGCACATAGAGACTCTTGTCACCTAACAATGCATCATATCAAAATTTCAGATCAATTGAATGTACCGTAATAAAATAATGCATTTTTAGTTTATCTCTATTAAACTCAATGTATCCGTCTATTATTGTTTATATACATGCGGTACTGAGTTCACTCCAGCCATCCACGACCACATCCTCGTTTTTACAGCAAGGGAGTTCAGTTGCGTTCAGTCTGTAAATGTTTGTCGGCCGATGGGTATATTGAACATAATCAATACTTTTAGTTATGTCTCATATATAAGGGATTTATAGTCAAAAACTTTATTTTTACGGGGTTGTTTAATTCACCTAATATGTCAGATATATAAAATGTCTTCCAGTGACCCTCTAACTGTTTAGAGTGGATGTAAACATTGGACATAGGTCTTTTTTTTCCCTTCACTTTTACCTTCGAAATGCTACACAAATGTCTTAACTACTGAGAAATGCTACACAAATGTCTTAACTACTGAGAAATGCTACACAAATGTCTTAACTACTGAGAAATGCTACACAAATGTCTTAACTACTGAGAAATGCTACACAAATGTCTTAACTACTGAGAAATGCTACACAAATGTCTTAACTACTTCAGTTTTAGCATAAATTACTGAAACTAAAGATTAAGGATCTTCATCTAAACTTTGTTTGGTAAAAAACATTCATGTTGTCCTTTTAAACTTTTCCTGTGACTTGCACTGGTAGTCCTTTTTAAATTTCATCACCCCCTCATCACTGTAAAAACTGAATGGCCGATTGTATTTCCTCCACCAGATTATGGGGTTCTCGTTATGATCATAAATAAGGGCTTATTACACGATTTGTTTAAATATCTTAACATCTGAATAATTCAAAGTAATAAATAAAATGTTAACAATAATTTTAAAAATTCAATAAAATTTAAAAGACTTTGGGTTTAATTATCCAAACTATTGAGAATATTATTATCAAATTTATCAATTAATGATATATATATTAAATAATTATTATTAATGTATTTACCACTACAGTGGGACCCGCTTAAGTCAACGGCCTCGGGGTATGAAAAATGGCGCCGAGATAACCGATCATCAAGTTAAACGAAAGCCAATATGGTGGCAAAATATTAACATGCGTTTAAAATTTCTTTATATACATGATGTGCGTTAATTAGTGATGGGACGATTAATCGTAATCGTATCGGAATATCGGGACCCATTTCTTCACTCTTTCAGAAGGTTGTTAAGACCGTTCGTTTTTAAGGACCGTTTAAGTTTAAATATAACCCTTTATTGCGTTAGCGCAGTTTTTTTTTCCCTTGTACATAACTATAACGAATTCAACTACTCCTGCCCGCCACTCCGCGCGCGACATCGTATTGCGGTGATTCCTAGATTGAGCGATATGGTGTGGGAGATTGAGAGTGGGGGTGGGTAAACTGTCTGTAGTCTGTTATATTATATATATTAAAATCTGGGGAGCCTTTGTTTACAGTAAGCACCCTATGTTTTTGGTATTGTCCCTTCACTAGCGTTAATAAATGAGAATGTACATGCACGTGTTTTTGGAGGTTTTTTTTACACAAAGGCGTTGCCGCTATTTGTTTGTCTATCACAGTTTTTCTCAAATAGTGTGGCGCGCCCCCCAGTAGGGGCGTGAAGCTCCCTTATGGGGGAGCACGAAATGGTGTACTTATTTGATACTATTTACTATCGCGCAGGGGGCGCAAAATGTTTTCTTCTTCCTGTGCGTGACAGAAATGATTGAACAACACTGGTCTATCATGACCTATATATGACTCATGACGAAAAAGCGAACTCTTCTCTATAAAAATGTACAAAAATAAATTAGGAACTCCTTTTGAACCTTCAACTTTGACACATTTTAACTAATTCTAACAAATAGTTAAATGGCTTTTGCACACGGCCACTTCTTATGAATGAAACAATGAGAACAAAGCAGTAGTAACAGAGTCAAAATGAGGTTGAAGGATGAATAGTTGCCAATGACAACAAGTCTGCACACGGTACATTTTGTTATTCCATATGAAACTAAATGTTTTAGACATGCGATTCTGCGTGCATCTTTGCTATTGGAGCAATTAAGTAATACTCGGCATCACTTACGCGGCTGATAAGTAACATTTTCAAAAGCTGGCGATTTAAGTTAGTAACACAGCGCTGAGAGCTTAACGCAAGCGGGCTGTGACGTCACCAGCAGACCTAGCGCCCTTGGTTATAAAAAATCACATCTAACATTTTCAAAAGCTGGCGATTGGTCATTGGGATCGAGATAACCAAGGCTAAGTGGCAAATTTGGCCCTCTTTTGTGCTCGAGGTATTAGGGTTCGGCGACTTAAAATAATCGAATTAACCGATGAGCAAATGCAAAGACAAAGAGAGAATTTGGCGGTTCCAATAAAAAACGTCGACTTAATAGAGCTGACAAGTTAACCGGGCTCGAGTTAAGTGGGCTCTACTGTATTTAAAAAATTAACACATTTTTATAACGAATATGATGGACTCTCTTTGTCAAAATAATAAAGTTTGATAGTCTAATTAGTCTTAGTTACCCTAGTTAGTGTCACCATAGTCAGGAGTAAAGTTGCACAATCCCAAGTCCATAATTTATTAATAATCTAAGTCAGAGGTCTCCAAACTTTTCTGCCGGAGGGCCGCATTAACTGTCAAACAGCAGTTTAGGGGCTGACTACACACAGTTTTGTGGTAATCTAAGGGTAAAAATAGTATCTCTTTTTACACGCTTTTAGTTAAGTCACACTGTTTGCATGTTGTATCCATCCTTCCTTCAAATCTTGAAACGTAAAATTAAACCACTTCTGATGGTCCTAGAGATCTCAAAATTTTACCACAGATAGATCTTGGATGACAATGCATTGTATCAAAATTTCAGATCGATCGAATGTACCGTATTTAAATTATTGCATTTTTAGTTTATCTTTATATAAGCATCGGTACCCTTCTGCTTTGTTGACATCCATGAGTTCACCACGTGAAGACATCACCGTGATATAAAACGTTGGGCGGGCGCTTATGAGGTGTTTGTTAAAAAAAAATAGAGGTAAAAAAGATGTGTAGGCGTCAGACGTGAATTGTAAAGAGTTTTTATTATAAGTTTTTAAAAATAGCTGTAAAAACAAAGTTTTTGACTTTAAATCCCTTATATATGAGACATAACTAAAAGTAGGGATTATGTTAAAAGCGTGTCCTTTTTAAAAAAAGATTTTAAAAATATTTTTTAAAATTTTATATTACAAAAAAGGCTTTTTATTAAGGCCTTCTTTACCATTAGTAAATAAATTATAATTAGTTATTATGACTATAGTTATTGAAAAGAATTTATTTTATAATAATGATAATGCACAGAATTTTGATTATTTGAAGATTATATTTTGATGATAATGGTCTACTATTACTATTAAAGTTGGTCACAAATCAAATTTATTAATACAGAGCAAACACTTGAGTTTAGTATAATGTGTATTTAAAGCAAAGTATAACAGAAATTTATAAAATTAGACACTATCAATAAGCTAGCTATATATTACTTTTAAACATTATTTATCCTTCGCATTTTTTCAGATATGGCGACCAATAACTGCAGCATTGTATTATCCTATATCAGGACCAAGTGGTTTTCATTATTTAATGAATCTCTACTTTCTATATTCTTATTCAACCAGACTAGAAACAGGTAAAATTATAGCATTTTTAAACGTGATAAGAATTCATGATAACATGGATCCTTTGAGGAATTTGCTAACATTATAGAAGTGTGTAAACTTAAAATGTTTAAATTTATTTCAATTTCACTTCAAACCTAAGCTGAATTAAATTATGTTTAAAGATTATCTTAAAATGTATTCTGTATCTAAAGAAGAAATAAATCCTTCACATTTTTTTAAAGGGGTCATCCATTACCGATGTCATAAAAAAAAATTTTATGACCTCCAGACATCACATATCTTTTTTTTTAAAATTTAGGCTCTGAGACACCCAATATAAAGTTATACTTAAACTTTTCATTTGTTTAGAAATATGCATAAACGTAAAATTTCTGAATTAAAAAATACATCCTTTTATAATAGGAGTGAAGTGCAATATAACTATTGCAATTTTTTATTTACTTAAATATTGAATTTTCCATAAAGAATTCTCAGTGAATGTCGTGTACAGATATTTTTGCTTCATTGCATATAACATTAGTTGAATCTATTAATTTTTTTTTCTTCCAGACACTTATACTGGATCTCCTGCTGACTATGCTTTTATGTTACTTTTTAACTGGATTTGTCTTGTTGTATCCTTCAATTGAAAGGAAAATAAGCTTAACATAGGCTTATTTAATTTTTGTTTAAAGGAGGAAAAAACGTATATATTTCGATTGGCTTGTTGAAATTTAAAAAAAATCAAAGCTTGCACAAACATTATCTATTCTTTAACTTGTTGTAAGATAATTGGTTTTGCTGCAGAGTTGAGGGTAAGTAATGTGATAACAACTTTATGTCAGGGTTAAACATTTTAATAAAATTCACTGACATGTTTATGAATTTTGGTTGTGTTACTTTAACTGAAAAAGGTCAAAACATTCATGATGTCTTTTCTCAGCTTTTAATGGATCCTTTGGTGCTGAGTGTTCTGTATGTGTGGTGTCAACTAAACAAAGATCAGATTATATCATTCTGGTTTGGAACTCGTTTCAAGGTAACTTTTCTTTTAGTAGTATCTGTACAAAATTTTTATATTAATAAAAGCTTCTCATCAGTGTGATCAATCATATGATTATTGATCAGTTTATCAATGATCTGATTGGGAATTTGAGATGAGATATGATTTATAGCAATTTCTTTTATTTTCTCCATTTGTAGAAAGTTAATCTATATCTCTTCCGTTTGTAGAAAATTAATAAAGAAAAGAATCTTTTTTAAAATTTGTATCAGACTTTAAGTGCACAAATTTGAGAAAAATTTATATACATAGTCCATTTATTTCTTATTATATCTGTTGGGTATAAAAATTTCTTTAAATTTAATCTAGGCAATGTATCTGCCGTGGGTTTTGTTTGCATTTAACCTCATTATTGGAAGTGGGTAAGTAAAGTTTTTAAAAATATGTTGTTTCATGCATATAATGGCATACTCTTTTGGAATTATATTACGAATCTATTCAGTTGTTGCAATTATAATTTAAAAGATTGATTTGTCTTTGTAAAAAAATTCCATTTTGATAATTTGTACATTCTCAACATTTCAAGTATTAAATATTACATTTACTGACATTAAATGGAAGCAGCACAACCAATAAAAAAATCTTTGCTGAATTTTCTCAGTGGAATGATGGAACTATTTGGTATTGTTGTTGGACATCTCTACTTTTTCCTGATGTTTAAATATCCTCAAGACTTTGGTGGAGCCCAGCTTCTCACTGTGCCAAACATTTTGTAAGTACATTTTGTTGCTTTAACTTTCTTTAATGCCCTATCAAATCTGTTAATTTAAACCCAGGAAAGAACTTTATCTCTTGTTGCTTGCTTCTGTGTTATTCAAAGTAGAATGCAAAGTAGGTCCTGACAAATTAATTATTTTTAACTCTTTGTCTCCCTAATTATTTATATAATTTTGATGGAATTATCCACATGACATTTGTGTTCTGCACTACTATGTTAACTTTAATCATCCATAACATTTTTGTTTTTCATTACAAAATGTTAAGTTGATGGTATGGAATGAAAGATAAATCAATCATTTTACAGGCAATACAGACTTATGTTTAAATTGTTAAATGATAAGGTGATGTTGATTCAAGAAATTCAAACAAACTTATATTTATAATCCAAGTTGTTAACTTATATTTACAATCCAAGTTGTTAACTTATATTTACAATCCAAGTTGTTAACTGGGCCGAAGATAAAGAACCGATCCTGTTTAAGCTGGACTGGTTAATCGTAACTTCAAATAGTTAATCGTAACTTCAAATAGTCTGTATTAGTTTATTATTCAGAGTCCAATTTTGGTGTGTCATCTTGTATGCGGAAAGATACCTTGCTTCTTTTCTAATGGACAGTTAAAATTCCTCAAATTTGTGCAGTCTTTCAAGTGACAGTTTCCTGCTAATTAGCGTTCAAAAGCTTTTTAATTTATATTACCCCATTGATATAAAATCTGATGGTGTACGTTGCATAGCTCCAACCCTATATTTTAACATGTAAAGTAGGGGATCGTATTATACCCCTGAAATTAAAGTAAATCTGGTGAGTTGATGATTGGAAAATAATATGGTATTAAAAAAATAATTACATTATATCATCACTGTTTACTCCTTAGGTGCTTGATTTTTTAAAACTTATTAAAAGTAATTTTACTTTAAACAAATATTGCTGAGTTGACAGGCATCATGCAAGAGAGGTAAACACTATTTCACCAACAGGTGAGGCATGGTGGTGCTAGAGTTGCTAAATTCAACCCATTCTCTTGTGGGTTTCAAAAATGAAAGAAAAATACCTTACTGCCATTTACAGACAGTTAACTGGTCTTTTTCTGAAAGGTTAATCGGTCCTCAAAAACCTTAATATAAATCACACAAAAATATATCATATGTTTGAGTGTTGATTATAATTTTGTTGATGGCACATGCTCATTGATTGACAACCAACACAAGCTTGTCAATAAATGTGTCCAATTTAGTTTTTAAAAGTCAGTCAAGTCCATAAACTTATTATAAGTCACAAGCTCCAAATGTGCAACTACTATTAGGTTAACATGTAAAATTTCACACAATCTTAGTGACAAGATAAGCCTATATCCAAATTTGGAATCTACATTTTTTATAGCAGGAACAATATATGACATATGTTGACAAAGCACTTTAGCCGGGAAGACCTGTATATTTAAAATCAGCTAATGAATTATTAAATTTATAGTTACTTTATCCTAATACTATTTAATAAGACTAATATTAATTGGATCCTACATAGAAAATTAAAATCTAATTCATTAAACAATATCCCTTTTCTGATGTGTAATATCTGCTACTATTAACATTATATGATGGACCAGGGCAAGATTTCTTTTTATGTTTGAATTATTTTAGCCTGTGAAATTGACCTTAATTTGACTTTGACTGTTAAATCAATCTGCAGGTACAGATTTTTCCCTAAACGTCAAGGGGGCTCAGGTGGATTTGGACAGGCGCCACCCACAAGACGAAGACCGGAAAATGGGGGAAATGAAGGCGGTGGATGGCGAAACTGGGGTCGCGGCCATCAGTTGGGAGGAGACTAGAATTTCAGAGACTCTCAGAAGTGTGCAACATAAATTTATACAATAAAATGTTTCTATAACCATTTAACCATAGTCATTGGTCATCATTCAATTTTAGAACTAGGTTATAAAACTTTATTAGAGGCCATCAACCACTTAAAACAATTGCTGTCTACATGATTGACAAAACTACAGTGAGCATTCAGTCTGCAAATTATTATTGTTTTAATTTGGTTTACTGAAACTATTATATTTAAATATGTTGCTGCATTTTAATTATATGGAAGTGAATGGCTGTGCATTTTATTAAACTGGAATAGAAAAGAATACTCATAAATAAATAAAAAATAATCTTTTACCAGTGCAGTTTTCCATTCAGTCTGATTTCTATTTCAATAATGATTTTGGCAAAGTCAATACCTTTTCCTGTGTATAGTCCATTCAGACAGTCATTTTATTCCTAAAACACAAAGAACAAAAATATGGCCTATGGATTAGCTAATATAGCTAAGGAAACACAAAATGTATAGAGCTCTATAGTATACTGCCTTTATAGTATAAATATATGGATTATAAGTGAACCAAGGTGTATAGGCATTTTAGTATTACAATGAGAACTGCTGCTTAATGTTTTTAATTTTATTTAGAGGAGTGTTACTACATGTGTATTATTTTTTATTACATTTTTTTAAATTATGAGAGATATAGAGAAAATGAGCAGATCTGACTGAATGGACCTAAATTTAGATTTTTTTATAACCTAAATTTTGTAATGCCATGCTAGATTAGTTTCTATATCAAGAATCAGAAAGTGTGAAAGTAATATTTTAAAACAGAATTTATTTTGTATAAAGAAAAAAAAATAGCTGGTTGTCCACCTTGCTAGTTATCCATTCCAAGAGGTGTACATTTATTATCATTTATCTTTTGTTTTAAACATTGGAACTGATCATTTTATTCTATCACATGGAATTGAAGTTAAATGGATTTTTTTTTAATTATGACTTTGTGCTCAGTTAAATTTAAAATGATTAATATTTCATTATGCCATTGTTATATGATTTTATTTACTGATTGTGATTTGTGACCTATTGGGCCAGTGATTCGTGACCTATTGGGCCAGCCATCTATTTCCATAAACTACATCAGTTAATTAAAAATATTTGTGGAGCCTCATGTCTTTAAAAATGAGTGGTTAAAGAAACAGATGCAGCTCTTGGAATTGATGTCCACTGTGGTGTAGAGCTTTTAAATTGTGTGGTGCTACTGTCGAAGTCGGTGTTGTTACAGTATATGTTATCTGTTTAGGAAAAGGTATAGAAGGCCATTGTGGAGTTACTGTCCTTGGTTTGAGAGAGATACTGTGTCATCACAATTTAATGTTAAACACATCTAGCCAGCTGCTAAAGTGATGTACAGTGATTACACTGTTTGTGATACACACTGAAGTTGCCATTAAAATAATCAATTGATGATGCATCATAGAAATCCCAGCAAAATTAAAATAAGCAGATTATTTCACATTTTCAAGGATGGAATTGTTTCAAAATAATTTGTATCTGGAATTTTAACCAAAAAAAATATTATTTTTATGAGACAGACTGTATATATAGAACATTTCAAAATTTAAACATTTTATATGTATAATAAGAGTGGCTTCAGCCTCATGTTTAACATGTCTTGCTTTCATTTTGATTACATTTTCTTAGTCAATGACAAGAGCTTAGAATGGTGAGTTTTTTGAAGTAAGGCATGTGTTGTGCTACATTGAGTCTGTGTATATATGCTTGGATGAACTGTTTGACATTGTTTTATTTAAATTTTTCAAATCACTCTTGGATATATATTTTTGTCCAATGTTATCTTGAAATAAAGTAAATTGACTTACAAAAGGCAAAGGTTGATTTTATGGAGTTGGTTTTTATTCCTGTGCCATTTTATTTAACTAACTTATTCATTTTTCTCTGGCTGCCCCTTTCCTCCCAAGTCTTTCTAACAATAGAAAATACAACTATGCCGCCACATGTAAGAACATAGGCTGATACAATAGTAAACTGTATTAAGAATACTCCTCAAAGTGTACTTAAAAACTGAGACAGTAGAATTTTTCAAAAGAAGTGGCCGTACAAAGGTGTTGAGAGGAAAATATTAGTAGACAACTGAATAAAAGGTAATCAAAAAAGCTCCCAATTTTAGTCCTAAATGGTTTGTCCCTAATTTACTGCATCGGTGTACGAATTAACCTTTGTTTTGGGCGGTGTGTCACGAGGCTAGCGCCCCCCCCCCACACTCGACAAATTGGCTCACGTCGTCGACACTAGCGCCGAATCATAATCTAGACCAGGGGCGGCCAGACCATATAGTAACTAAGAGCCGTTTTAGCAATTCACAAATTGAGAGCCGCATTGAAGCACTATGCGGTCACGACCCCACTCACAATGAAAAATTCCTTTTGTTATTTATTTTCAAAAAAAATATTTCATTCGAATTTAATGATGTAAACTTTCAAATTTTAAAATACTAACTATATGTTGAAGAAATATATGCTTTAAAGCTACCCAATTAACAAACATTTAAATATGTAAAATTTATGAATAGAAACGGTTAAGTTAGTTAGTGTGGGCCTTTCAGTACAGAATCTTCTTGGCTAAGTTTGTTAGCAAAACTCTTGTACTGATGTGATGATGCTGTAGTGTTTTATAATAATAAATGTGTTTCATAGATATTGTAAACAGTGATTATCATTAATCGCGTTTCGTGGTTGTGTACTCGATCATCAAAGCATCGACACCGTATATCATCTATATATATAATTCACCAAAGCGAATATGTGCAGCAAGCAAATAAGCATGACGAATGACTCTCGCTGGGGTCGACCAATGTCGTTTTGGCAAGCGGAGGTGGTGGAGAGAGGGGCAATAATGGTCTTTGCGTTCACTTGCGTTGTTCCTTCACAGAATAACAAGTGATAACATGTAGTTGTTATCACACCCGCATTACACGCGGAAGGTCCTGGCTTCAAGGCCCCATGCGAAAATTTTAATTTTTAAAAATGTGTGTTTGTGCCCGTTCTTTTTTACGAACTTGGCTGACCCTCGCTAGGGTCGGCCAATCACAGTTAATGGTTGGCAAGCTAAGGGCGGTGAAGTGTGGTTGGGGGCCGTCCATAAATGACGTCACGCGATTTTGGCCCATTTTTTACCGCCTCCCCCCCTCTCTTCACAAAAAGTTAGACCTCCCTCTAAAAATACGTCACAAAGCTTTGACGGAAAAAAACAACAACCTTATTTTCTATATGAAAATAAGTATGTTTAAAATCACTGTTATTGTCATGTAAGCATTTATTATTTATTTAGTGAAGGTCTATATTGTAATATTGTAACCCGCGTTTTTTAAAAACGTTTAACCGGCCTTCAGAAAACGAACTGTGTTAACATCCTTAGATTACATTTTATTTTAATGCATACAAATTAAACATTGACTATTCACCATCATGGTTAACGTCTATGCTTAGAAAAAAATTATTTAAAAATGATATTTTAAAAATGTATTTTTTTAAAAAATCCCTCAATTGACTGACAGTCATCCCTTAAGAAAGAGGTCCGCGAACAGGGGTAAATAACCTAATCTGGGGTCAAAAGGGAATTCTTGGGGGTAATGCAGACTCATTTGGGACATATAACATCCACTGCAATCCACTTCAGCCTCATCGTTCCTGAGAGTTTTGAGGGTGTCTATGAACTACCAGTCCGACAACAAGGCATCCTCCTCATCGTTCCTGTGAGTCCGGCGTGTGTCGATGAACTACCAGTCCGACAACAAGGCATCCACCTCTTCGTTCCTGTGAGTCCGGCGTGTGTCGATGAACTACCAGTCCGACAACAAGGCATCCACCTCTTCGTTCCTGTGAGTCCGGCGTGTGTCGATGAACTACCAGTCCGACAACAAGGCATCCACCTCTTCGTTCCTGTGAGTCCGGCGTGTGTCGATGACGACCGGTCCGAAAAACAGGGCGTCCGCATCGTTTGCCGGGATTCCAGTTTCCAGTGTGTGTCAGGGCAGTCTATTGGAGGAGTTAGAATTTCTTGGACAATGTTCAGTGTACTACAAGGAAATATTTGTGGTGACAAGAACATTGTACAGTATAACGTTTATATTCTTATGGACGCTTAGAATTAAGTTGATGTTATTCGTAAACCCAGGCAAGTACTCAAGTAAAAAAATTAAAATAATTACATAATTTTTTTTCCTCGCAAAGTACATTGTAATTAAAATTAGACGGGGAAAAAAATGGAAACTAGAAGTCATAGTAAAGGTATAAACACAGACGAGAAATTAGAGTGTTTTAGAAAATTAGGGGGAAAACTTGCACTCAGAGGGGAGAAACTAGAAGAATATGTGAGAGATCAATGGGAAGAGCTTCAAGCAAAAGAAATATTAAAAGAACAGAGAGAGTATGACGAGAAACAGAGACAGAAAGAGATGGACCATGAATTAAAATTGGCAGAAATTAAAAAACAAAACGTAACTGAACTGGACATGACAGGTCAGTCGAGAGAAAACAAAGACCATCGACAAATACTAAAAAATTTGCAAAAATTTGACGGGTCCCAAGAACTTGACGAGTATGTGGCGACATTCGAACATGTAGTGACTCAGGCGAAAGTGCCAAAAGGTCAATGGCTGATAGAACTACAAGTAAGGCTAACGGTCGAGTTACAGTCATTCTTAATGACGGCAGACGTTAGGACAAAACTGCATGATTATGACACTGTCAAGAGACTCCTATTGCAACATGCAAGGTTTAATGGGGAGAAGTACAGGGAGGCTTTGAATGATTTATTACCTGAAAAAAACAACTTTAGAGCATTCCACTCAAAGTTGGTATGAAGTTTAGACAATTGGGTGGCCAGTTCAAAGACTGAGAGAACATTTGAGGGGTTGAGGGATTTATTATGTAGAAACAAGTTATTATTGAATATGAATGGAGAGGCTGTTAAATACATCCTAATGAATAATGTCAATAAATGTGAGGACGTACTGACACAAATTGACCATATAAAGTCGTCAGGCCAAGGGCACTTAAGTAGAAAAGTCAATACACAGCCACTGGTAGGGGGTGTGGCGGAACATAGAGGTGAATACGGAGGCACGTCTAGAAGTCGTTCGACGGAGGGCCTAGTAATGGGTCCTTGCTTTAAATGTGGTCAGAGGGGTCACTTAATGGCCAACTGTCGCCAGAATTGGGCCAAAATAGCATTCCTTCAAATACAAAAGGAAATCGTTACAAAAATTTTAATCAGAAATCTGGCTATGGAAATAATTATCCATGGTACAACCAGGAATGGTGACTAGACAAAAATCGTAAACATTGCCGTAGTATACAGGGGCAAGGATCTAAGTCTAGAAAGGGGTGGCATTTTAGCAAAACTCAATTGGGGGGGGGAGTATGAAAAATATCTTTAGCATGTCCACGGGTAGATTAAATGTTGAAAAATGCTTGTTGTTAGGGAAAGAAGCTTCACTACTTAGGGACACAGGTTGTACAGGGTGTAGAAAGAGTTTAATACCTAGACAATACATGACTGACCACACCTTTACAGTTAAACTTATTGATGGGACGATAATAACGTTTGAAACTGCTATAGTAGACATTAAAACCCCTTATGTCTGCGGAAGGTTTCTGTCCGCGCTTTTTGAAGATCCAGTAACAGACGTGATTTTAGGAAATGTTAGATCAGACGATGACACATCATGCCATCACGGTAATGTAGTTACCAGGGCCCAAAATAAACGTGATAAAAAGGGGGAAACACAAATGACAACTGCGATTAGCACAATTACAAAAATATTTGAAAACATCAAATTAGCTGAAGAACAGGCGAAAGACAGGGGACTAACTAAACTGTGGCACAACAGGGGACTAACTAAACTGTGGCACAACAGGGGACTAACTAAACTGTGGCACAACAGGGGACTAACTAAACTGTGGCACAACAGGGGACTAACTAAACTGTGGCACAACAGGGGACTAACTAAACTGTGGCACAACAGGGGACTAACTAAACTGTGGCACAACAGGGGACTAACTAAACTGTGGCACAACAGGGGACTAACTAAACTGTGGCACAACAGGGGACTAACTAAACTGTGGCACAACAGGGGACTAACTAAACTGTGGCACAACAGGGGACTAACTAAACTGTGGCACAAAGCTGAAAGACAGGGGACTAACTAAACTGTGGCACAACAGGGGACTAACTAAACTGTGGCACAAAGCTGAAAGACAGGGGACTAACTAAACTGTGGCATAACAGGGGACTAACTAAACTGTGGCACAAAGCTGAAAGACAGGGGACTAACTAAACTGTGGCACAACAGGGGACTAACTAAACTGTGGCACAACAGGGGACTAACTAAACTGTGGCACAAAGCTGAAAGACAGGGGACTAACTAAACTGTGGCACAACAGGGGACTAACTAAACTGTGGCACAACAGGGGACTAACTAAACTGTGGCACAACAGGGGACTAACTAAACTGTGGCACAACAGGGGACTAACTAAACTGTGGCACAACAAGGGACTAACTAAACTGTGGCACAACAGGGGACTAACTAAACTGTGGCACAACAGGGGACTAACTAAACTGTGGCACAACAGGGGACTAACTAAACTGTGGCACAACAGGGGACTAACTAAACTGTGGCACAACAGGGGACTAACTAAACTGTGGCACAACAGGGGACTAACTAAACTGTGGCACAAAGCTGAAAGACAGGGGACTAACTAAACTGTGGCACAAAGCTGAAAGACAGGGGACTAACTAAACTGTGGCACAAAGCTGAAAGACAGGGGACTAACTAAACTGTGGCACAAAGCTGAAAGACAGGGGACTAACTAAACTGTGACACAAAGCTGAAAGACAGGGGACTAACTAAACTGTGGCACAAAGCTGAAAGACAGGGGACTAACTAAACTGTGGCACAAAGCTAAAAGACAGGGGACTAACTAAACTGTGGCACAAAGCTAAAAGACAGGGGACTAACTAAACTGTGGCACAAAGCTAAAAGTCAGAAGGTGGAAAGCACCAAGCAAGGGATAATAATGTTTGAAATTGAAAACAATAATATATTATACAGGGTATTTAGTTCTAACAAAGATAAAATTGTTGAAAAAAAATTAGTGATTCCTAAACCATACCGAAGATTAGTCTTAGAAACAGCTCATACAACTGCATTGGCTGGACACATGTCAGTCAGAAGAACAAAATACAGAATTTTTTCGCAGTATTTCTGGCCACATATGAGCATGGATATCAAAGAATTCATCAAGTCGTGCCCTATTTGTCAAAAAGCACGCCCACCAGGGAGCATAAAACCTATAGAATTGGGTCAAATGGAAGTGATTGGAACACCATTTCAGAAGGTTGCTATTGATATATAGGGCCATTACAATTAAGTGACAATAGGAATAGATATATCCTTACGTTGGTAGATATGGCTACTCGTTGGCCCGAAGCTATTGCATTAAAAAATATAACAACACAAGACGTTTATGAGGCTCTATTAACAATATTCTCTAGAATGGGATTCCCTGAAGAGATCCTGTCAGATAACGGGCCCCAGTTGTCATCCGATATGTACAAACAGGTGTGTGAATTGTTAAATATAAAACCCATTCACTCTTCTACTTACCACCCACAATCTAACGGAATTGTGGAAAGATTAAATGGCAACCTGAAAAGCATGTTAAGAAAAGTGGCATGTGAGGAACCCAACAATTGGGATAGATTTTTACCGGCAATTTTGTTTGCATATCGGGAAGTTCCCAATGAGACAACGATAATGTCGCCATACGAACTCCTTTTCGGTAGAAAGGAAAGAGGCCCCATGTCAATATTAAGGAAAATACTCACGAATGAAAATATGACAGAGGAAGATAAAACGATGTATGAATATATAATTGACCTCAAAAACAGAATAAAATCAGGTATATATATAACTCACAGGCAATCACGAAAGAAAAGACAAATAAATATAAACAATATTATGACCATAAAGCTAGAGCTAAAGATATCCAAATTGGTGACAAAGTGCTCTTGCTGAAACCAAAAAAGGGAAATACACTTGCTGTGTACTCAGAAGGTCCATTCACTGTCACGAGAAAATTATCGAAATTTAATGTAGAGATTGAGAGGGGACATAAGGGTAAAGTTTATCACCTAACAGAATTTAAAAATTTGTTGACACTAATCTTGATAACACAGATTTGAAATTAACGGTAGAAGAAAATAATAAAAATGTAATGAATGGTGCAAGTGCCACAGTGATAACCGAAGAGGAAACATGAGTTGTAAATAGTGAGGACATGAAGAACATTCCGGTAATCAACATCATAGATAATTCATGCATCGACATTAGTAACGAACTTACCGAGACACAGAAAAGATAAGTCGACGACATTAACAATATAAACAAAGTGTTGAAAATAAGAACGACCCAAAAATAAGAAACAAGTAAGGCGACTAGTTGGCCTGATCTAATACTACAATAAATTTATACCTAATTTTTCAAGGTTAACAGCACCATTGACCGACCTTACAAAGAAAGGTAAACATAATAATATATGCTGGACTAAGGAATGCCAACAAGCATTGGAGACAATTCGAAACTACTTAAGAAATAACCCCATTTTGGATCTTCCCGACATTATGGAGCCGTTCATAGTTCGTACAGATGCGTCAACGAAGGGACTGGCGGCATGTTTAATGCAGAAGAGAGACAATATACTCCATCCGGTTAAATATATCAGTCGTAAAATGATGGACAGGGAAACGAGATAGATATTCAACAATTGAGAGGGAATGCTCGGCCATAATATGGGGAATTCAGAAATTATCCTACTATTTAATGGGTGCAAGATTTACGCTCCAGTGTGATCACCAAGCGTTAAAATACTTAAATACGACTAAATTTGAAAATTCAAGAGTTTCCAGGTGGGCGTTGATGTTACAGGAATACAATTTCGATATTGAATATATTAAAGGTGAGGATAATATTATTGCGGACTTTTTATCTCGGCAATGAGTAGATAGGGACATGACAAGACACAACAGGGTATCTTGACGTGTCGGTCGAGTTACGACCAGTTGACTGTAATGTTTAGCGGCTTCAAGGTGAAAGCGGTTTGAATAGAGTAACGTGGGAAGGTTCGATTAGGGGAGACAAAAGAAATATACCCCATCGGAACAATCAATCAGTATGATTTTTTTTCCACCTCCTGTGCTGAACATGTATTACATTGATTATGGGTATATCATGATTTTTAATATTTTAATGATATGTCAAATGATCATTGTGTAAGAATTTTTGTTGGTGAATAACTCTGGTCATGAGTATAAGGTTACAGAGTTATGATGTGCTTATGTGAAGTAATGTAGACAATGGATATGTTGTTATTGAATAGCGGTATAAAGAACAAGCTGATTTTATTTACATAATTATTCGTATATAAATTTTTCCCCATAAGATGCGTCTTATGCAGGAGAGAAGATAAATTGTGAGCATGGATTGCTCAGTATTGTTATGGATGGATAATTTGTTTACTCCATAAACAGTATAAGGGAATTTATGCACATGTTGGATTGAATTGTTGTATGTGATTGTAATGGGTTAAATACAATCATACTGAAATGTGTATAGTTTGGATAAGTAGTTATCCCTATAACATTATCTCATGCTGGAGGTAATCCTGGAATAAAGTCGTAAAGAATGTATATGAGGAACCAGTAGAGTTCAGTTAAAACAATCTATGGTAAACATTTTTATTTTAATGGGTACTATTAGGTTGATGTGTTATGATGATGATAATGTGATGAAGATTATGATATTATAATTATGATGTTGAAGATTATAAGGTTCATGTTGATGTGTTTATTATGATAATGAAGATTATGTACGATATTTTTGTTGCATAGAGATAGATGTCAGTTCAGTATTATGAGGACACTTTGAAGATGTGTTCTATGATATTTATGTTGGAGGATAATGTACGAGTAGTCAATGAGTATGCTGGTTATTTCAGTCCTGTATGGCAGGTCAGATGGGCTGTATTTGTTATATAATTAACTACGTTCATGTATGGCAGGCGAGATGGGCTGTATTTGTTATATAATTAACTACGTTCATGTATGGCAGGCCAGATGGGCTGTATTTGTTATATAATTAACTACGTTCTTGTATGGCAGGCCAGATGGGCTGTATTTGTTATATAATTAACTACGTTCTTGTATGGCAGGCCAGATGGGCTGTATTTGTTATATAATTAACTACGTTCTTGTATGGCAGGCCAGATGGGCTGTATTTGTTATATAATTAACTACGTTCTTGTATGGCAGGCCAGATGGGCTGTATTTGTTATATAATTANACTACGTTCTTGTATGGCACGCCAGATGGGCTGTATCTAATATATAAAGATGAAAGTTTGTGTGTTTGTTTGTTTGTTACCAATGGAATTCCACACCGTTGGACCCAGGATGCTGAAATTTTGCATGGGACTCTCATTTGACCCGAGACAGGTCATAGGCTATGTTTCAACCCTAGGTGACCATCCCCAGAGTAAGAGGGCCCATAATCAGAAAATGTAGAGCCAAATAAAGACAAAATACATTCTCATTTCGATATTGAACAGCTTCATGCGGACATTCAAAACGAGTTCATTTTGGTGCGTTTATTTTTACAATACTTTATTTTGAGCTGTGCGCTTTTAAAAATCTTTTATTGTCAAATTACGGTGCGCACCATTTCGTGTACGCATCTTAAATTGAGCAGTGTAATTTTATTATAATAACATTCATATTTGTTGACGTACTTTATGGACGGCCCCTTATTAGCTCTTTAGTATGAGCAGCTATTGCCTTTTAGAGAGAAGGTGGGAGCGTAGTTCCTTAACTTATACCTGCTGTTACAAATATTTCATTACTTTGAATAGTTTAACGATGTGGGGTCATAAATAAAATAAGTTTTTTACGTGACGGCAGTTGTCGTCAATTTTTATTTAAAAAAACTGGCATTTAACTTTATTTAGTACGCTTAAAATTGTGAGTGAGTTTTATGAGAAAAGCAATTCTCTAAGTGAAATCAACTCATTAGTAATGAACATTAGAAGTTGATTTTTTTTTCTTATAACAATTTTTAAAATCTCTGATATATATGCATAACATTATAAAAATATATCCACTCTAAAAAAGTGTGTCTAAAGTTTATATAGAATGAGAGACTTTCTTAATATTTTTGTTATTTTTCTTGATTAACTTCATTTAGTGCCTACTAATAAAAGCCTAAGCACCCTCTCAATAATGGTCCCACTTCCCATTGCATAAAATTCTGTAAATTTTCAGACTCATACTATAATAAATTAAGCACGTCTGAACTCTGATCTAAAAGTAATGTTGAGTAAAAATTGCCTTTTCTTATATCAGCTTAATTATTACAGTATAATATTTGACTACTGGATCAATGGATATATCTATACTAAACTTAAGTTAACATGAACCTGATAACTAATTTGAATTTTTACCTCAATGGGAATTGAATATGTCCACTCATTTCTTTCCAGGATTCCAAAATATTTTTTTTTCAAAAAATGTATATCTTCGTTTCACATACGTTTTTAAGCGAATGGATCAATCTTAAATATACTTGGCAAATAAATATTCTAATTTCCAGGGGAAAAAAACAGGGGAAAAAAGGAGCTAGGAAAGAGAAAAAGTGGGCTTAATGATATACTTTACAAAATATAATGTCTTATCTGAAAACGGAAATCAACAAAGAATTGAATGCCTTGGTGAAACAGCAACATATAAGATTTTGGAAACAATCGCTAAATGGGACCCTTTTGATGAAAGGGACAAAAGTGAAAAAATTATAAAAATAATTTCGATGTATTTTAATTTGCTTTTTTATTGATTCATTTTACTTTCTTCCCTTAAATTCTATTAGCGTATTAAAAGCTACACGAGTTTCATTCCGAATGTAATCTCTTGATACGTTGAATCTATAGCAATGAGAAATGTTTGTTGGCAGGATTTTAAATTAAAATAATGCCATTTTCAAAACTTTTGTTACGTTTCAAAGCTCCATTTATTATTGGGTAAAATTGTCTCAGAATTAGAGAATTACATTTTTCATAAGTATATTTCTGACCAAATGAAAGTTGCATTCCATGAGTAAGCACAACATTTAGTTATATTATAACAAGAAGGCCGTCCATGAGTAAGTACAACATTTAGTTATATTATAACAAGAAGGCCGTCCATGAGTAAACACAACATTTAGTTATATTATAACAAGAAGGCCGTCCATGAGTAAGTACAACATTTAGTTATATTATAACAAGAAGGCCGTCCATGAGTAAGTACAACATTTAGTTATATTATAACAAGAAGGCCGTCCATGAGTAAACACAACATTTAGTTATATTATAACAAGAAGGCCGTCCATGAGTAAGTACAACATTTAGTTATATTATAACAAGAAGGCCGTCCATGAGTAAGTACAACATTTAGTTATATTATAACAAGAAGGCCGTCCATGAGTAAGTACAACATTTAGTTATATTATAACAAGAAGGCCGTCCATGAGTAAACACAACATTTAGTTATATTATAACAAGAAGGCCGTCCATGAGTACACACAACATTTAGTTATATTATAACAAGAAGGCCGTCCATGAGTAAGTACAACATTTAGTTATATTATAACAAGAAGGCCGTCCATGAGTAAGTACAACATTTAGTTATATTATAACAAGAAGGCCGTCCATGAGTAAGTACAACATTTAGTTATATTATAACAAGAAGGCCGTCCATGAGTAAGTACAACATTTAGTTATATTATAACAAGAAGGCCGTCCATGAGTAAACACAACATTTAGTTATATTATAACAAGAAGGCCGTCCATGAGTAAGTACAACATTTAGTTATATTATAACAAGAAGGCCGTCCATGAGTAAGTACAACATTTAGTTATATTATAACAAGAAGGCCGTCCATGAGTAAGTACAACATTTAGTTATATTATAACAAGAAGGACGTCCATGAGTAAGTACAACATTTAGTTATATTATAACAAGAAGGACGTCCATGAGTAAGTACAACATTTAGTTATATTATAACAAGAAGGACGTCCATGAGTAAACACAACATTTAGTTATATTATAACAAGAAGGCCGTCCATGAGTAAACACAACATTTAGTTATATTATAACAAGAAGGACGTCCATGAGTAAACACAACATTTAGTTATATTATAACAAGAAGGCCGTCCATGAGTAAACACAACATTTAGTTATATTATAACAAGAAGGCCGTCCATGAGTAAACACAACATTTAGTTATATTATAACAAGAAGGCCGTCCATGAGTAAACACAACATTTAGTTATATTATAACAAGAAGGCCGAACTTAAATCGTCGCATACACATATATAATTAACATATAGTTACTAGCTTATTTTCAACTACGTATTCAACCTTATAGGGCAGTAAACTCCCACTGCATAAGCGCGGGTACATTTCTAGTTTGTTATATAATTAACTACGTTCTTGTATGGCAGGCCAGATGGGCTGTATTTGTTATATAATTAACTACGTTCTTGTATGGCAGGCCAGATGGGCTGTATTTGTTATATAATTAACTACGTTCTTGTATGGCAGGCCAGATGGGCTGTATTTGTTATATAATTAACTACGTTCTTGTATGGCAGGCCAGATGGGCTGTATTTGTTATATAATTAACTACGTTCTAGTATGGCAGGCGAGATGGGCTGTATTTGTTATATAATTAATTAAGTTCTTGTATGGCAGGCCAGATGGGCTGTATTTGTTATATAATTAATTAAGTTCTTGTATGGCAGGCCAGATGGGCTGTATTTGTTATATAATTAATTAAGTTCTTGTATGGCAGGCGAGATGGGCTGTATTTGTTATATAATTAATTAAGTTCTTGTATGGCAGGCGAGATGGGCTGTATTTGTTATATAATTAACTAAGTTCCTGTATGGCAGGCGAGATGGGCTGTATTTGTTATATAATTAATTAAGTTCTTGTTGAGTAAAAGCGATGGGCTGTATACAAAGCGATAGAAATAGTAAAAAAAATTCTTTTCTTGTTTTTCCCCCCCTCATATGTTGAATATGGTATGTTTAAAAAAATGGTTTCATTATTGCCTTATTGATAATGACATGTATGTAAGAACTTCTTCATCTGTGTAAAAAACAAACTTTTTTTTGGCGATTGAGGTACAGTGAGTATATACTTTGGTGTATTGCAGTCGTATGTAAATTATGACCCGGTTAAATTTTCCTTTTTTGAGTACAAAATGCGGTTGGTAGTAATGCATTCATGAGAGTAGGTTGAATGTAAGTTTTGTGTAATGTTCAGTGATTCCATACCCTGACTTGGGTATTGTTATTGTGAGATTCTACTCGTAAGTAGAATCTAACGGAAGAGGGGGGATATGTCAGGGAATGAGAATCACTGGTCTTAATGTTGCACTTAATAGTACATCATAATAGTGATTACCAGACTATTGTGCGTCGCACAAAGTTTGTTTAGATACTTTGTGGAGAGAATTAAACTTGATAATTGTGACTGGACTTAAGTTGATGTTTTTTTAAAATATAATTGAACAAGAGCTAACGTACCCAGAACCCAGTACGCAACACCCCCTCCCACCCCCTCGTCACGCATCGTCACAAAAGTGTGACCCCCTCCCCCCTTTTAGGTGCGTGACGTCATTTATCCCCCTTTATTGCGAACATGGCTGACCCTCGCTAGGGTCGGCCAATCACAGTTTATGGTTGGCAAGCTAGGGTGGTGGGCAGGCAGATAACCGCAGTGTGAATGTCTGAAACCAACAATGCGTCGGTGGTCCCCCCCACCGACGTTCACTCAAGTTGTTTTGATGTCTTCGTGCTGTAGTTTGTGTCCGTTCTTTTCCCCCTTTTCTTTGCACTATCCACCAGCAAGTCTGCGCCAGCGGGGCGTTATCTAGTAACAGATATTTGACACCTGTGCGATCATTGGAGGTTGATGGAGGGTGTATATTTGTCTTTGACAGCATGTGAGGGGTCAATGTCACACAAGCAGGGGAGACACCTCTTGAGATCTACAAAAGAGCCCATTTATTTATTTAAAAAAATATCACAGTACAAGCTTACAGGTGTTATTCACCATCTTTTTAAATCCTTTATATTAAACTCGTGGTGTCTGCTTGAAAAAACTTTGGTACGATTTTTAAATTTCAGATCGATTGAATGTAGTGTAATTCAACTGATGAATTTTTAGATTATCTCTATGTAACATGTTAATTTTTGTGCAAGAGTGTCGCGGTGCGCATTATATTGAACAAACTTTTTTAATATTTTCCTGTCGCGTTGCCGTGCGTATTATATTGACGATACTTTTTAAAAATATATTATTACCGATCTGTAAATGTAAATAAGGGTGTCGGGAAACCATGACTCGCGAGCCATGGGCGTCGCTATGAATTTTTCCAGGGGGGGGGGACCCACTTTTTTATTTTAACTGACAATGCCATACAGGTACAATTTTCAATTAAATTCAAGTTCAGTATAAACATAAGGGTCTTAAAAAAAGCCTTAGAAATTAATAAGACTTACAAATTAGTGCTGTAATAGCTAAAATACAACATTTATTAATGCAATTAATAAATTAAAAACTTAAGTTCTCACGAGAAAATGGAATTTTGCTGTGAAGTAATATACGTGTAGAAACTGCAGGATACCAAGGATGGATATCAGAAATTTTTTTACATGCTAAAAAAAATCGAAAAGTAGACCAATCGCGGGATTCCGAAATGCCGTTATTAGAAGATTTTGGGGCGTCTGCAGCATCTGACTTATCATTGGTATTGAGGACAACGGTATATTCAACAGCCAGACACAGTTGAAGCAACTGTTCCTAATTTGATTGTCGCTGACACTTATTCATTTCCTAAATTTGATATTGGAAGGTATGTCTGGACACACGACCTTTCTAATAAGTTGAAATTGCAGCTGATTCGTGATTGTTGGACCCTTGATACAAATTATGATTTTAGAGCCGACTGTGAGGGAAACAGAGTTTTTAGTTTTTAGATATGCATGGTTATCAGACTATTCACCGTGGCTTGTATACTCGCAAATGTTAATATGTGCCTTTTGCAAATATTGCGTGTTGTTTCTGCAAAAAGTAATTCGATGAGTTCAGTGGGTATTTGTCATCAAACCATGTACAAAATATAAAAATTTCAACGAAGATGCACGTAGCAACCTGCAAAGCACATTATGGCACAAACAGTGGCGTAGCTAGAACTTTTGCCGCCCGGGGCGGTCTCCAATTTGCCGCCCTTTTTAGGGGCCGTCCATAAATGACGTCATGCACCTGGAGGGGGGAGGGAGTCACATACGTTTGTGACGATGTGTGATGAGGGGGGGTGTTTAAGAAATGTGACGTCACGTCAAAACGCGCAACTTTAAATACATTTCCACTTTTCTTAATTGGCAAAAATTTAATTTGAAACATGCTCATTTTCAAACACAAAATATGACTTTTATTGTCAAAGCTTTGTTGCGTCTTATTGAAGAAGGGGTCTAAGTTTTTGTGACGACGTGTGACGAGGGGGGAAGGGGGTGAACAATCAGCCAAAATAGCGTGTTTCATTTATGGACGGCCACTTAGTCGATTATATTATGGATTTTAAAAATTAATAAACATGAGTAAATAATTATAATAGAAACGAAGTAAAGGTGGGGAATATGTTTTCATTGCATGCCATATTTATGTAAGCAGTAATAAGAAAGGCCACATACGATGATATACCTATAAATACACATTTATAAAAATACACTATACATTTTTTAAAGGCCACAAGAAAGTTACTTAGGTCGCAGCAATGAGATAAAACATATTCCAAATTTACACCCCAAAAAACATTATCAATTACTATTCTTTTATTTTATATTTATAAATAAATGAATTTTTTTACAAACAAAGATATTGTATACATTAGCAGTGGTGTAACAACGGCTTGGCATTGGGGCAGTTGCCAAGGGCGCCGGCCTGCGCCAGTTCAAAAGGGCGCCGCTAAATCTCTAATTTTTAAACTTTTATTTAAATAAATTAAAGGCGCCAAAAATAAATTAGCCAAGGGCGTCAAAAACCCAGTTACTCCTCTGTATATTAGTATGTAAATTAAACATATTTATACATTTACTTTCCTAACTTTCATAATAGAAAAATCGTGTATTATGCTATCAAAATTAAAATTATTTGTAATATCTTGTTCTATGGACAGTATTGCAAGATTTTGTTGTCTTTAACATTTGTTGTCTCATTGTGGAACGAAGATAATTTTTATCAACTTCAGTTTGGAGCATCTCCTTTCACAACTAGTGACACTCATAGCAATAGTTGAAAAAATTCAAAACAAAATTACAATGTTGGGTACAGAATGTTTCCAATCTATACTGTTGAATAAATTTTAATAGATTATGGGTGACTTTTCCCCCGTTTTCTAACATAATGGCTGTACCTACTCTACAAGAAGATGCATTAAAACCTGGATCTTTTTTTCTTTCCATATTGAACTGTCAATGTCAATAAAGTAATTTATCTTATGTTCAAATGCTTCATTTAGTAGGTTACATGGTATTATATACGAATATTTTCTTGCAAGGACATGCAACTCATCAAACCGTTATTTTATTTTATTTTATAATTTCATCCATGTATAACAAAATTTCTCGTTGTACTTCTTGTTTTAAAGTTAGAACAACGTCTTCTGAATTTTACATACTCATATTTTTTCTCCATCTAACTAGGCGTTCAGTTGATATCTCCATCTCTTCACAAATTGTTGGCTGATATAACATCATTTCGTATTAGCACATCTCTTTGTTCCATGCAATGGCTTTGCATTAATTTAAAAAATGACGTGTTCCCATAAATTAGATAGCATAGAAGAGAAAAATATTGCCTTGAATTGAGTAAAATTCCAGCATTTGATCTTGTTTTCCTAGTTACTTCTTCAGATGTCAATTTCTCCAAGACGCTTGAAAGTTTAAAGTATGTCTTTTTCGAAATTATTATGCCTGTTGTGGGTTATTAACGGAGAAATTTGAATATTTACATATTCTTGTCATAAATCTTAATAATTTTCAATAAAATAGACCAATTCAAATTATTTATACATTACTATTAATTTAATTGGATAGGCGTAACATGCTTAATGAATAACCCGTATTTTAATGAAAAACACAAATTATTTGTGCTACTTTAATGCAATAATCGAAACAAATAATAAATTTAATTTTTAATAACTTACCTTACAAATAATTTACTGAAAACTAAAGCAGTAATATAAATTACTACTTGCAAGTTAAACACAATATTTGAACCACCATGCCTTGTAGGTACTTGTTCGCGCATCATTCTGCGAATGTCGAAATTCCACGTAAAAACTGTCGTGGCGATATTAATAGCACACATTATTCGGCCCAGCGGTGATGTGTTGTTTTTTTGGGTAGTTTTCTTATAAAAGCGTCATCTGTGACTTATACCGCTTAGTTTTCCAAACAAATGGATACGTTTTTTGAGCGATTAAAAATTTTTGAACGGTTTTGCGTTAGTTATAATATCCAACTATGTAATCAAACAAATGTTGTGCGAATCCGTTAATTAAGACTCGAAATTACGAATATTTTTGTTTCACCTTGGTTTTCCCCCTTCAAAAGAAAAAGGGCGGTTGTCGGAAATGTTTGTACTTTTCAAATGCCCACAAATGCCGCCCCTAAATGAGTGCCGCCCGGGGCGGACCGCCCCCACCGCCCCCCTAGCTACGCCACTGGGCACAAAGGCTCTCATGAAGATGCAAGCAATTCTATTTGCTTTATTGGAAGCCAAAGCAGTTTCTATAGATGAGCAGTTGGACTCATCATTTAGAAGACAAATTGAAGAAAATCGCAACAAACTGGGTCCCATCATTTCACAATCCTATTTTGTTGCATGCATGTTTTAGCACTTCGTGGAACAGAATCAAATTCTGGAAATTTGTATCAACTGTTAGAGTTTCGTATTGAATCTGGAGATGAAATTCTTGGTAATCATTTGTAAATTGGCTCTTGTAGTGCTGAGTATGTATGGTTCACCTACAAAACGGCCCCGGACAAAACGGCCCCGACAATTTGGCTCCGACATAACGGCCCCGACAAAACGGCCCTGGACTAAGATGGACTAATAGTAAAATTTACAATAAAAAATATTCGTATTTTTTACTCACCTATTCAGTGTCAGGTTTAGCTAACAATAAACAATAATAATAACACCACAAAAGGGAATTTAGTAGCCTTTAGGCCAGTGGTTCCTAACCTTTTGGGGTCCATGCACCCCTTCAGATGCCCAAAAAAGTTCATGCACCCCCTCGGGAAACTTGCAGAAAATGCATAATAAACTATGTTTATTTTAGGAACACAACAGTTTTGACCATAGGCAAAGGGGAATTTAGTGAGTCATCTGCTGCTTCTTATGATCAATCAGCGATTTAAATCTGAGGACAGTTTTGGACAAAGCAACTCTCATGTCATTATATGCATTCAACTTATTTTTTTCCCTTGGTTTTAATCGTCAAAGGTATGGACTGTTTCACAGAGATAGGTTGTGGCAAATGGAAGGAGAGTCAGTACTGACCTCTTGGCTAGATGTTGGTAGGAATTTAGCAGGGTGCACCAAAATTCAATCAAGGTATTGCAACTGAAGGCACTCCTCAGTACTTTTCTGGTTCTCAAATCAATCAGGCCATCTTTAGCAATTCACTGTCATCAATGTTATCCAACTCACAGAGAAAAGGATTGCTAATCCAAAGGTCTTTCCTATCAATTTCTTGACAGAAATACCCATCAAAGGACTTTTGCAATGTTGAAAGGTGCTCTGAAATTTCCCCTTTGATGTTGTCAGTGCTTCCTTCTGTACCAGATATTACAACTTCAAACAAGAGTGGAAAGTTGGCCAAGTTGTACTTTTCTAGTCGTCGTTGGAATAGTGGCAGTTTGTTAAGGAAGGCTTGCAATCTCTCAGTAGCATCCATTACAATCACAGCAGGACCTTGGAGAGATGTGTTCAACTCATTCAAGATGGAGTAGATGTCAGCCAGGTATGCCAAGTAATGAATGAAATTTGGACAGTCAAATTTGTCAGCAAGGTCACTCTCTTTTTCTCGCAAGAAAATGGCAAGCTCCACTCTCAGTTCTACTAATCGAGAAAGTATCCGTCCAATGGACAACCAGCGCACCCCAGTGTGGTAGAGCAGAACTTCATGATCAGAGACCACATCCTGACAGAAATAGTATCAATATTATTGTCTTATCAATATCATAACTCATACACGTTTGTAACTGCTGGTTGACGCAATCAATAGAATCAATCGTCGCTGTTTCGTTTTTAAACACATGTAACGTTTTTATTTAAATAATAAAGTTGGGTATCCATTAGCCTCAAAATTAAACCACAAAGAGTGTTAGACACTTTAAGATTTATCCACATAATGTAAAATTACTAACCACTAGGATTAAGATGTATGCTTTTCTATAACCGCTCTAAGACATCACATTTATAAGTTCCCCAATACGATGACACATTCCCCGATGATATAAGAAGATTGATTTTTAAAAATATCCCACACTGCAGCAATCACAGTACATGTTTGTCAACACTGATGTACTGAAAAAACTGGTTCAACCAGAAATTGATATATCATCCGCATGTTCCCACACACCACAATAATGCACACCCTAAATCCACATATGACCACACCACGCACATGTTTTCATATCAACAAACATTTCCGTTTATGTAAAAACATTTTTAAATAAACATAAACACGCAAACAACAATACATGTAATATAAAACAGTTAAACAATTCATTTTTACTTGTTTATTTTGTCTTATGAAATTAAACACAATAAAATGGTAATCAATAAAATAAACTGTTTAAAATAATAACCTAGTTGATACTTTTATAGAATTAAATAACTTAAAATACAACAATGTCCAAATGTAGAAGAAAGGAAAGTATTAAAATATAACAAGAAATTCAAATAGTATTACAAGATGTTACAGGTTTGTTGGAGGTGTGTGTGCCGATATGGAAGGTTAGAGTGTACATGAGGCGCGTTGTTGGTGGTGATAATTTGATGTATTAGAGTCTAATACAACTTTCAAAACATAATTAAGTTTATGTAGTCACAGTTTCAATAAGAACTTACTGTAATAAATAGAGAACAAAAGATATAGTGTTATTAATACATTAGATGGAATTGTTGGAGATTGGGGTGCCAAAAATTAACATTGGGGCGTTAAAGTGGCTGCTATCAAAGACAAGAAACAATAGTTTATACAAGTTGTATAAATAGTCACTGATTTAATTTTTAAAAAAAGATTCATAATTGTATGTGACTATGTTTTATTAAAATAAAATAGAGGTGGGTGTGAAATACTGGTACTGGGAGCACACATGGGGCGTGATAGACTGTGTTGTATTTTATAGTCATTAACATTTGGTACGAGTTACAAAATATGTATTTGATATCAACAGGTTATAAGTACCTGAAATAGGTAAATTAAGGGTAAGGACAGACACTGATGGTAGGGGTGCCGACTTTGTTGCTGGGGGTGCTGACAATGGTAGTGATGTGGATGCATTAAATGTGGTAGTGGTCACGCTATATTAAAATATTGTCAATTTGCCTTTGATACCAGTTTGTATCAAGTGAAAATGCAAACAATAAAAACAATTTCTAGTAATAATTCATAAATACATGGGAATATAGGAGGTAGGCTGACGACACTTGTGGTTACGGTGCACCTGGGGGGTTGTGTTGTGGTATACATGGGGCGTGGTAAAGCGTGTTGTCTATTACAACAATCAATACAAGTCGCGACAAACTAGGACATTGACCTTTCGTTGTATATTGCAATAATAATATTATATAAATTTAAAAAATATATTTAAAAATTAATTTGCATAATTATTTATTGCATCTCAATAGCCTGTGGGCTGTTAAGACGCAGGCTTTAAATGTTTAATTTTCATTGGCCTATTTTTTTGCGTCTCAATAGCCTGTGGGCTGTTAAGACGCAGGCTTTAAATTCTTAATTTTCATTGGCCTATTTTTTTGCGTCTCAATAGCCTGTGTGCGACTTCACCTGCCAAGTAGTACATAATGGTAGACTAACAGATGAATTCCATGTCACAACTGGAGTCAAACAAGGATGCCTCCTTTCACCACTTCTGTTCCTTCTTGTGTTAGATTAGGTTACAAAAGAAGCTTATGCAAGCTCAGGAAAAGGAATCCAGTGGAACCTAATGCAAAAACTAGAAGATTTGGAGTTTGCGGATGACTTGGCCATTCTGTCCCACAGACTTCAAGACCTCCAAGACAAAATCACAGCCTTGAGCGAGACTGGGAAAAGAGTAGGACTCAATATAAACATTAAAAAAACAAAATTTTTGAAAATAAACTTCCTACAAGATGGAGTCATCCAAGTAGAAAACCGTAACCTTGAGCAAGTAAACAACTTTGTATACCTTGGGAGTGTGGTCAGTGTATCAGGGGGAACAGATGAGCACATCGAACGAAGAATAAATTTGGCGCGACAGGCTTTTGCCAATCTGAAACAGGTCTGGAGATCTACACGCATCTCTGTGAAAACAAAAGTAGGGATCTTTAACACCAATGTTAAAATGGCCCTACTTTATGGATCCGAAACATGGCGGACGACAGAGACAACAAAAAGTAGACTCCAGAGATTTGTTAACAGATGCCTCAGAAATATTCTGAAAATAAAATGGTTCGATAAAGGTCGAAAACTCCAAGCTGTGGGAGAGGTGTGGACAAAGAACAGTAGAACAACAAATCATGGAAAGAAAGTTGAGATGGATTGGACACACCCTCAGGAAAATAACAGCAGGGCTAGGCAGGCCTTAGATTGGAACCCCAGGGCAAACGACAACGAGGAAGACCCAATCGTACATGGAGACGGAGCACGTTGGACGAGACTGGAAGGACTGGGAAGAACTGAAGCGACTGGCAAGGGACCGTGTAGAGTGGCGAGCTTTGACAGTGGCCCTAGGTTCCACAAGGAACTCAAAGGACAAATGATGATGATGAATTATCAAATTAAAAAAGAAAGGGGGTGCCGTAGGCGCCCTGCAACCCCTATTATAAAATACTTTGTGTACATTTCAGAAAGTTTAATATTTCTTAATTGATCAAACAAGGACAAGTTAGTTGGGCTTTTGAAAAAGGTCGGCGCCGAAGGCGCCCTTAAAAAAAGTGCATTTTTTATAAAATAAATAGATCTCAGCTGAAAACTTCCGTAATTTTTGACGGGTGTATGCTAGTCATATATATATTTACCCTAAATTATCCTGCCGTACCGCTGAGGGACATCACTCTGCTTTTTTTGTTGAATATAAAGACTTTAAAATCATAATCATTTTGGTTTCCAGATTAACATTAAACACCCTCCACACTATTATTAATAATTGAACAATTTCATGCGGACGTTCGAAAAGAGTTATTTTTTGGTGCAGTAATTTGGTGCGCTGCTTTCTAAAATTTCTCGCCGTAAAAAGATATTATATGACGTCATTGTTTTAGCTCATATTTTAATTTTGGAAAAGGGAATGATGTAGAAAGAGGATTTGAGGATTGTTAATTATAAAATACTTTGTGTACATTTCAGGAACATTTCGTATTTATCATACAACTAGCAGACCCATCGTGAGTTGCAACGATCTCAGTAAAAATGAATAAATTTAAAGAAACCAATGAGTGTTATGTTTAAAAACAATTATGCAGAAACCTTCGCGGAAGAGTGGAAAAAATTCCAAGGTTTATAGCAAACGGATAAATAAATTAATAATTAAATAGCGTACAAAAGAAGGAATGATATTAAGGGCCCCGGCCCATAAATGAGGGATAATATAGTTTTTTTTATTGCCATTGTACTCAAGCTATATTCCTCAATATCGTGTAAAATTGAATAGGGAATACAATTATTAAAGTTCAGTAAAAAGACATTTGGGGCCCCCAGCTCCGAGGGAATGGACATTAGGAGTTCAGTGCACTATAGTAATATAGGCTCTTAAGTTTTTATATACTAACTTTGGTCAAAATCCAGTTCTTTTCTTATTATCTAACTCTTAAACTACTTTTTATATAGCTAATATAGGGGGAAAATGACATTAAGGGGCCCCCGGACCATTTGGTGCAAGAGGTCAACTTCAAAATCCTGTTCATTTTAATTCAGTTTTATTGTAGATATATTTCCCAAGATCTTTAAAAATTGAATAGGAAAAATATCTTAATATGGGCTACCAAGTTTTTGTATACACAGTTTGGTGAAGATCTATTCATTTACTAAGTAGCTAACGCATAAACTAATATTTATATAGCTCATATAAGCAAAAAACGAAATTAAGGGCCCCGGGGTCCATTCAGGGCAAGATATGAAGTTCAGAAACCTGTTCATTTCAATATGGATAATAGTGGATACATTTACCATTATTTGTCAAGTTTTTTAATAATTGAATTGAGGAATAAAATCTTAAAACTTTAAGTAAAAAGGTATTTTGGGCCCCCAGCCCCGAAGGAGTGGCCATTAGCATTTTATTGCCCTATAGTATTATAATATGGGCTACAAAGTTTTTGTATACAAAGTTTGGTTACGATCTATTCATTTACTCAGTAGATAACGCTTAAACTAATTTTTATATAGCTCGTATAAGAAAAATATGACATTATGGGCCCCCAGCGCTCCATGAGTGTAAATTTTGAAAAAAAAGTAGCCAGTTACCATCCCGGGAGTATACTCAAAAGTCTCGAAAAGTTTCATGACGATCGGGTGAATGGTTTAGTCATCTATAAAGGACATGCATGCACACACACACACACACACACACACACACACACACACACACACACACACACACACACACACACACACACACACACACACACATACATACTTTGATTTTTATATATATATATATATATATAAGAGATATAATGAAATAAAACGACATAAAGGGGGCCTGGGCCTATTCGGTGTGAGATGTCAATTTCAAAAACCTTTTTATTTTAATTCAGTTTCATCAGGGATATATTTATCAAGATCGTTAAAAAGTGAATGGCAAAAATATCTTAAACATATGAAAAAAGACATTTTGGGCTCCTTGCCCCTAAGAAATTGGCATAAAAACTTCAGAAACCTTAAGTATTTTAATATGGGCTACCAAGTTTTTGTATACAAAATTTGGTTAAGATTAAGGCTGTTATCGATTAATTTAAATTTAATCGTTAACTTTTGAAAACTTATCGATTAATTAATCGATAATTTCGATTAAAGCCAAACAGAAATTTATGACGTCATTAAACTGAACATTTCAAGGGAAGTAACAAAAACAGGTAATTGACTTTTAAACATTTATTTTATTGAGTTATTTCCCCTGTTTCCCTGTTCTAATGCCGTCAGCCAGGTTTAGTTTAAGTCTGCCGGTCCACATGTATTAATAAAATAAATTTTAATATTACGCGGGAGATGTTTGTACGTAAAAAAAAATATTATTAATTATTAATAATTAATTATTCATTAATAAAAAAAATTAAAATATTATACATATTTTCTTTAATTTTAATCGAATTTTTATCGATTAAAATAAATTTAATCGATAAAAATTTTTAACGATTAATCTAGAGATTAATCGATAATTTCCGCAGCTCTAGTTAAGATCCAATCATTTACTCATTAGCTAACGCATAAAATAATTTTTTATAAAGCTCGACATTAAGGGCCCCTGGGCCCAATTATTACAAGAAATAAAGTGCAAAACAAAAGTTCATTTGAATAAATTTCAAAATACATACATTTGTTTATAATTCTCAATATTGTTAAAAATTGAATGGACGATAAAATATTAAACATTTACTAAAAAAACCAGTTTGGGCCCCCAGCCCCGAGGGAATGAAAATTAGGAGTTCAGTGGCCTATTGTAATAAAATATAGACCCTTGAGTTTTTATATGCTAAAATGGGTCAAGATACATTAATTTTCTCAGTACTTTACGCTAATACTAATTTTTATACAGCTAATATAAGAAAAAAAACGACATTTAGGGGTCCCTGGGCCCTTTCGTTGAAAGATGTTAATTTCAAAAACATGATCATTTAAATTCAGTTTCCTCAAAAATATAATCCTCAAGATCGTGAAAAATTGAATGAGAAAAAATATCTAATACATATACGAAGAAAATAGATTTGGGGCCCCCGGCCCAGAAGGAATGGACATTTAAAGTTCTGTGCCCTATTTTTATATGGGCTACCAAGTTTTTGTATTTAAATTTTGGTTAAGATCCATTCATTTACTCAGTAGCTAACGCATAAATTAATTTTTATATAGCTTACATAAGCAAAAAAGACATTAAGGGCCCCAGGGCCCATTCAGCGCAAAATATAAAGTTCAAAACAACTGTTCATTTCAATTTGTATAATAATGGATGAATGTGCCATTATTTGTCAAGATTGTTAATAACTGAATTGTGAATGAAATCTTAAACGTTTAAGAAATTGAATTGTTTGGGTCCCCAGCCCCAAAGGAATGACTTAGAGGAGTTCAGTGACCTATTGTATTTTAATATTGGCTATCAAATTGTTATATACAAAGTTTGGTTAAGATCCAACAATTTACACAGTAGCTAGCGCTTAAACTAATTTTTATATAGCTCATATAAGCAAAAAATGACATTATGGGCCCCCGGTGCCCCATGAGTGTTAATTTAGAAAAAAAGTTGCCAGTTACCATCCCAGGTGGGTACTCAACATTCTCCAAAAATTTCATGACGATCGGATGAATGGTTTAGTCAGCTTAAAAGGACATGCACACACACACACACAGACAAACTTTGATTTTTATATATATTGATAGATATAAGAAAAAAAGACATTTAGGGCCCCTGGGCCCATTGGTGATAGTTGAAAATTTCAAAAACCTTTTCATTTAATTAAATTTCCTCTTAGATATATTCCTCAAGATCGTGAAAAATTGAATGGGGGAAAATACATTAAACATATACGTAGAAAAACATTGGGGGCCCCTGCCCCGAAGGATTGGACATTTGAAATTATGTGCTCTATAGTATTTTAATATGGGCTACCAAGTTTTTGTATTCAAATTTTGGTTTAGATCCATTTATTTACTCAGTAGCTAACGCATAAACTAATTTTTATATATCTTATATAAGCACAAAAAAAGACAATAAGGGCCCCGGGGCCCATTCAGTGCAAGATATAAAGTTCAAAACCCCTGTTCATTTCAATTTGTATAATAATCGATACATGTGTCATTATTTGTCAAGATTGTTAATGACTGAATGGTGAATAAAATCTTAAACGTTTAAGAAATGTGAATTTTTGGGCCCCCAGCCCCAAAGGAATGACTATTTGCAGTTCAGACCCCTATAGTATTTTAATATTGGCAATCAAGTTGTCATATACAAAGTTTGGTTAAGATCCAACAATTTACACAGTAGCTAGCGCTTAAACTAATTTTTATATAGCTCATATAAGAAAAAAATGACATTATGGGCCCCCGGTGCCCCATGAGTGTTAAATTTAGAAAACAAAGTTGCCAGTTACCATCCCAGGTAGGTACTTAACAGTCTCCAAAAATTTCATGACGATCGGATGAATGGTTTAGTCAGCTATAAAGGACATGCACACACACACACACACACACACACAGACATACTTTGATTTTTATATATATAGAAGATAAGTTACTTGGGCTTTTGAAAAATATGGGCACCGTAGGCACCCTAAAAAAAGTGGGCGCCGCAGGCGCCAAGACGCCCCAGCACATCCAAGTATCCAATATTATCATAGCTTTTACTCCGAAGCTCACGGGTTTTTTGGGTGTTTTTAGTTTTTTTGGTTTTGGTTGTATGGACGAGGCGTGTTTAAATTGTTGCATTCTCTTGTGGAATTTATAAACTAATATAAATAATTGGCTACCAATATCGGGCGGTTTTTACTGAGGGGTCTGTGAACAGCGTTAAATTATCTCATTAGGGGTAAAAAGGGAACTCTTGGCGTTTGACCAAAAACCAATCGAACAATTATATCAAACTTAAAACGTTTGTAATTGTATCAAATAGATTTCACAACACACACACACACACAAATAAAATAAAAATAAAATAAAATGGATATTCTGTGTCGTTTTGACTTAAAATATCTATACATAATCCTATTCAGATCATTTTTAGACACTTGTCAAGCTTGTAAAACTCACAAGTTGCATTTTACCGGGGGGTGGGGGGTGGGGTGGGGGGGGGTAACGACCCTCCCCAAATCCCCGAGTCATGTGAGCAGGACCTCGAGTCTGTAACGCACACAGAAACTTGTATATTTTGGGGTAACGGGCAAAAAAGTTCGCCAAACGGAGCGGCGGTGACATCACAAATGCTTTGATGTCAACATCAAACGACGCAGGGTAACAATTTCATACATTCTCATGGGTTCTCAAACTTAAGGATTATAATTAGATTTAATTTTCATTTCTGGATAACTTACGCCGACCGGCGTCTGATGGCCTTCCTTCCGACCGGCGTCTGATGGCCTACCGACCGGCGTCTGATGGCCTACCGACCGGCGTCTGATGGCCTACCGGCCGGCGTCTGATGGCCTACCGACCGGCGTCTGATGGCCTTCCGACCGGCGTCTGATGGCCTACCGACCGGCGTCTGATGGCCTACCGACCGGCGTCTGATGGCCTTCCGACCGGCGTCTGATGGCCTACCGACCGGCGTCTGATGGCCTACCGACCGGCGTCTGATGGCCTACCGACCGGCGTCTGATGGCCTACCGACCGGCGTCTGATGGCCTTCCGACCGGCGTCTGATGGCCTACCGACCGGCGTCTGATGGCCTACCGACCGGCGTCTGATGGCCTTCCGACCGGCGTCTGATGGCCTACCGACCGGCGTCTGATGGCCTACCGACCGGCGTCTGATGGCCTACCGACCGGCGTCTGATGGCCTACCGACCGGCGTCTGATGGTCTACCGACCGGCGTCTGATGGTCTACCGACCGGCGTCTGATGGCCTACCGACCGGCGTCTGATGGCCTACCGACCGGCGTCTGATGGCCTACCGACCAAAGTGTGACGAGTGTTAACAAAGGGGTTTTAACTGTCCAACATGTGAGGGGCCGTCCAAAAAGTACGTCACGCTATTTTTTACCATTTTTAGCTCCCTCCTCCCCCTGTCACAAACTGTCACAAACCTCAGACCTACCCCCCCAAAGTACGTCACACTTTCTAAAATTTTTGTTATTTTTATTAACAAAATAATTAAAATTTAATAGAAAACACCGTGACGTCACACATGGCCGGACACCCCCTCCTCCTGTCAGAAACTGTCACACTTTCTTACACTCCCTCCCCCCTCTGGAGCGTGACGTACTTTATAGACGGTCCTGATTGAAAACACGGTTTATTGAAATGGTGGCTTTCATACCAGAGGCGTCACTAGGGGGAGATGCGTGTGGTGCTGGCCGCACCATGACAAGGAGTTACATGAAAATGTAAAATTGGTTCTATGCTCCTGTTACTTGGCACTGGCAGACTCGGAGCAGATCTATGGGGTTAGTCGTGAGGGGGGGTAACATCATGAACTGCCACACTGGGGGACACCAATCCTGGGGGGACGCCTCTGCTTCATACACTGACTCTCGTACCTACTAAGATTATTGAAGATTTTTTAACACATATACGTGTATCAAGGGTTAATTTTTTTTAGGATTTAAACTAAATTAAGTCATGCAATTTTGGGAAATACATTTTTAGGTGAATTAATTTGAGTAGCAGATCTCCCCTGAATACAGAACCTTTCCATTCCTGACCAAGTGTAGAGTATAATTTACCATCGCTGTGCGTTATGAAATGAAAATCTTAGCTTAATAATTCAACTCTAGCTAACAGCCACTACCCCCCAGGACCATCAAGGAAAAAGCATTTAACAGAATTGTCATTGGAATAAGCGGCAGGCATCACTGCATGATGGTAACAACATAATGAATTATGACAAAAAAAACTGCACCAAAAATAACTCGTTTTGAACCTCCGCGCAATATGTAAATTTTTCTCCGCTAGTGATTGGCTGTAGGAGTCATATGTGTTTGATGGACCAATCGCTATAGATGACGGGACAGAACGGACAGAAAGGACAGAAACTTGCCTTTTATTATATAGGATTGCACAATTTTATGTGGAACGTTCGAAAAGAGTTATTTTTGGTGCAGTAATTTGGTGCGCTGCTTTCTTAAATTAGTAGCGTCATGGACAGACAGACCGGACAGACAGACGTGACATACATTGCAAATTATGTATATTGATTATTATTTTTATAATACTTACACTCACGTCTGTCAAATGATCGTGTTATTTGTTCGCTCTTAGTACTTTTAGCTTAAAACAAGTTTGTATGAATTTAGCGTATACTCCAATTTCATTTTTTATGACCGTGCGAATGACGTAAAATAATTAATACTAGATACTACATGTGGCGTAGCATACGCCGCAGACTTACTCATAGATAGTGCAAAGAAAAGGGCGGGGGGGGGGAGAGAGAACGAACACAAACTTTAGCACGAACAAATGGAGACAACGCGAGTGAACGTTGGGGGGACCGCCGAAGCATTTTTGGGAAGTATTTTGGACATCGCCACATTTTCTGCCTTAATCGTTAATTTCGATAAAAGCTAAAAATTGACATTTATGGTGTCTTAAGTAACATTTATTAAACGTAATTGTCCAAAATCGAAATAACCCTGGAATGTCTTCTTTATATGACATCTTTTAACCAACAACGCAAACAGACAAGTGTTTTGACATTATTTGTTTCAAGTGATGAGCGGGTCTTATTGACAATATAACCAGACGAGCTGAACAACCGTTCACATAGCTTTAGATTGTCTCATCTGAAGTTTCTGATACTGTAGTGGATGTTTGGTATGCAGGTGATATGTAAGTGAAGTGTTAGAACCATGGTAGCAATGTTCCCTTTAAGCAGCGCCACTGCACAGATATTTGAACGACGCCACAAAGGAGTTTCGAATCACCACGCAGAAAATTTGTAAAATATTGCACAAAAAATGGACATTGTGCAACTTTGCACGCGAGTTTTTTTTTAAACTTTGCACACGAAACAACGTAGCTTAGACTTAGAGGGAACATTGCAGGGTAGGCAAACGATTTCTCTCAATGGAAACAACCTTTATCAACATTGTGAACATTCACCTAAGGGGCCGTCCATAAAGTACGTCACGCTCCGAGGGGGGGAGGGGGGCTAAGAAAATGTGACACTTTGTGACAAGAGGGGAGGGGGGTCAGGCCATGTGTGATGTCACACATTTATTATTTTTATTATTTTTTTTCTAATTTATTTATATTTTTTTAGTAGAATTTAAATAGCTTTAAAAATAATTTTCAAAAATGTTGTGAAACATTAGAATTAGTTTTATGTCAAAATAGCATTGAAATGTGTATCTCCTGAATGTGTTGTTCATAAATCTGAATTGGATACAGCAGGACTGATATCGAAGGATCAGGAATGGTTTGACAATCATGTTCGCACCAGCCAGTATTTCACTCAAATTGTTGTTAAATATCATGAAATGTTGCGACAAAGCCCGAAGCTCATATTTTAACGTTTTACCTTAAAGATTCTTCCCTCCTCCAATCCCAATCAACCAAACAAATGGTGGACTCAAAGCTTAAGAGAGAGCAGATGAAGATTCTCATAAATTTCCTTCCTTGCTTGTAGCACAAACTCTCAAATTTGATGAACTTATGCCAAGATCAACAGGAGCTTTCAAAGTACAACCATATGATTACCAGCTTATTTGATCGACTTTGCAAAGTATGTAACTCATATTTTGCCTCACAATGTTGAAGAAACATATAGGACAACACAGAGCTCGGGCTCAGGAATATGTGCCCACCCAAACTGTTCAAGAATCAACTCAGATAAAACGCACCCGTCCTTTGAGAATCATTTAGGAATAAATTCAAGTCACCGAATGAAGATTTGGAAAGACTTGCACGACAGCAAGCAGAGTTGGCGAGCCAACACAAATGGTCAGAAATGAAAAAAACGACAACACGCAGACCAGCTGATTGTCAAAACTTGGAACGCGCTAACCGTCACATACAACACACTTCAGCGTGTGAGTATTGCTGTACTGACAATGTTTGGCTCTACGTATGCATGCGAGAAGTCTTTCTCACATCTAAAGAACATCAAGACCAACCACTGATCACGTTTATCGGATGGAAGTCTCAACGCCTGCATGAAGATTAACCTCACGACGTATCAACCAGACTTCAAAGCCATTAGTAAATCCATGCAGCACCATAAGTCGCATTAATGGTAAGTAATACTCATTATTGATTATTTTAGCAACAGCATGACAGTGTTATTAAAAAGATTGCAGAGCATAATTATTGTGATTTTAGTGTTGAAATTACACAAAATGCACACATTTACTTGAATATTTAGTTGTAAGAAATATTTATGGCTCTCACAGAATTACGTCTCGAAATATGTGGTGTTTAAGGCTCTCTCAGACAAAAAGTTTCCCAACCCCTGATGTAAATGATAGTAATTGCTAGTCTGTCTCGCGGTGCTCACTATATTAAACATGTTTTATAACCCTTTTCCCGTGATCAAATCGAAATGAAATTTAGCAGGCAGACTGTAGTAGTATTTTTAAACTATAAATCCTTTATATATTTGAGAAATACCTAAAATTTTGGATTTTTTTGCTTTTCGTGCGATGCGTATTATAATGAACATTCTTTTAGTTATGTCTCATATATAAAGGATTTATAGTAAAAAAATTGTTTTTTACGGGTTTTATTTAAATTTACCCATTATTTCGAATTTAGTTTTCTCCAAATTACTACATGTTCCAAAAGCTTACCTTATTGCGCCAAAAGTAAAAAAATAGTAATATATATTTTATTATGAACACCCAGATAGTACATGCACTTGTAGGAGTTACGTCCCGTCATAGGCGTCACTAGGAGGTGCGGAGGTTGCGGACCGCAACTGATGACACCATCACAAGGGGTGTCCGCAAAATGTAAAATTCTGTATGTTCCAGTTATTTGAACTTGCAGACTCGGAGGCGGCCTATGGGGTAAGCTGTGAACGGTTGACACCATGAGCCACCGCACTGGATGACACCAACCCCAGTGACGCCTCTGCTTCTCATGACGTATTTTTTCAAGTTTTGACACTATTTGCCTGTGGATCTCTGTCACACCGCTAGATACACACGCGCGTGCACACACACACACTGGCAGAGAAAAAGGTAAGCGCCCCCCCCCCATCTCACTTATACCCACCCCAATTACATCAGCCAGACACAGCACGCCAAGAGAGTACATCTTCCAAAACTGAAATAGTCAGAGACATTACTTCCGGGAAAGCTATATAAATAGAAATGGCATACCCACTTGAAATATGAATGGCTGTGAGTGGCTGTGACTGTGGCACAACTTAAATAATAAGAAAAATCCAGACGTGGGTATAATGTCCTGCTGTATAGCTTAAAGTTAAGTAGGGGCTTTGGGGCCGTCCATAAATGACGTCACGCGATTTTTGCCGATTTTTTAACCCCTCCCCCCCCTCGTCACGCGACGTCACAAAAACTTAGACCCCCCCCTCTAAAAATACGTCACAAATCTTTGACAAAAAAAAATTAATAAAAAATAAATAAAAAAGAAACACAAAAAAAACAACAACTTTATTTTCTATTTGAAAATAAGTATATTTCAAATCACTTTTATTGTCATTTAAGTATTTATTATTTATTTAGTGAAGATCTAAATTGTAATATCGTAGCCCGCGTGAATCTTTTTAAGAAAACGTTTAATGGCCTACAGAAAACGAACTGTGTTAACATCCTTAGCTTATATTTTATTTTAATGCATACAAATTAAACATTGACTATTGATCATCACGGTTAACGTCTTTGTTTAGAAAAAAAATTATTTAAAAATATCATTTTTAAAATGTATTTTTTTAAAATCCCTCAATTGACTGACGGGCATCCCGTAAGACAGAGGTCGGCGAACAGAGGTAAATAACCTCATCTGGGGTCAAAAAGGGAATTCTTTGGGGGTAATGCAGACTCATTTGGGACATATAACATCCACTACAATCCACTAGATATATTAAAATACGTCATGTGTACGTGTACGCTTGGAACATATGCCCATTATTAAACAGGTTCCTTCCAGAAAATGCATTTTTTAAAAATTTGACAACTATGTAGATTTCTTACCTACGCACTATATGAAGACACCTAAATCTACCCTACTTTCATTTATATTGACACGAGTGACAATAATCTTAATCCACATGACTTGTCTTAATCATGTATCATTTCTGTGATATTTAAAATTAATGCCTTAAAAACTGAGCTAAGAAGAAAATTGTTTTGTGCTCCTCTCGAATTGCAATGTCAAGAATTTGATGCATTCAATAAAGTTATTGAATACTTGACTAATTTTAAATGGGCTCATTTACCATTATATCTAGAACAGTGCTTCTCATACTTTTTAGTATGGTGGACCAGCAGGAATTTTTTCCGTTGTACCAGGGACCGGTGCACTATTTTCCCTGCACTGACAATTTTTTCTGTCCTTTTTTAAGATCATCTGCGGACCGGCAGCGGTTGGCCCACGGACTGGCATCGGTCCGCGGACCACCACTTTGAGAAGCACTGATCTAGAAGACTAGAATGGCCAGGGGCGTTTTATCAAAAACCATCGAACAATTATATCAAACTTAAAACGTTTTGAATTCTATCAAATAGATCCCCGCCTTCCCCTTTTAAAGAAAAAGGATATTTCGTGTCGTTTTGACTGAAAATATCTACACATAATCCTATTCAGATCAATTTTAGACACTTGTCATGCTTGTAAAACTCACCAGTAGCATTTTCGGGGGGGGGGAGGAGTGGGGGTGCTAAAGACGCTCCCCCAAATCCCCGAGTCACGTGAGCAGGACCTAGAGTCGGGGGGGGGGTAACGCATACATAAAATTGTATATTTTGTGGTAACCACAAATGCTTTGATGTCAACATCAAACGACGCAGTGTAACAATTTCATATGTTATCTTGTGGATTCTCAAACTTAATGATTATAATTAGATTTAATTTTCGTGTCTTGATAGCATACGCCAACCAGCGTCTGATGGCCTACCGACCAGCACATTGAGAAGCACTGATTAAAAAGAAAAAAAAAGTCATTAAATAAATTGTAAGCGACCAAATATTTCAGTGGAAGTTTTATTTAAAGTTACCCTTTTGATGTGACGTCACATTTCTTCAACCCCCCTCCCTCCCCCTCGTCACGCAATGTCACACAAGTCTTACCCCCCTCCCCCCTAGGTGCGTGACGTCATTTATGGACGACCCCTTTCCAGGTCACAAGTAGTTTGTTTTTGTTGTGTCAAGTTCAGGCTTATCAGCCATCAATATTTTTTTTAAATGAATGGGGAGGGGGGAAACAACAACTGATAAATGCCTGATCTTGAGAGTATTAAAAGATTTTTAAAAAGAGCTAATACTAATATTAGCTACAAACAGAAAGGTGCCAAGACATTCTGCTCTTAGCCACATACTAAGGTTGCGAGGTCCCGGATAAAGATACTTTTCCCTGTTCTCCACGCATTGTTGAAAGCTTTTATAACATATCTAGATAATCCCCGCGGCGTAGCATACGCCACAGACTTGCCTATGGATAGTGCAAAGAAAGTGGGGAAAGAACGGACACAAACTACAGCACGAAAATAAAAACAACGTGAGTGAACGTCGAGGGGGTGGGGAAACCACCGACGCATTGTTGGTCTCGAGACATTCGCACAGCGGCTATCTACCTGCCCACCACCCTTCACCACCCTAGCTTGCCAACCATAAACTGTGAATTGGCCGACCATAGCGAGGGTCAGCCATGTTCGCAATAAAGGTCGAAAAGAACGGTCACAAACATACATTTTTAAAAATTTAAAAAAAAAGTTTTCGCTGGGGCTTGAACCCAGTACCTTCCCCGTATAAGGCGGACGTGATAACCAGTTCACTACGAATCTCATGTTATTCTGGAAGGAACAATGCAAGTAAACGCAAGAGCCATTGTTAGTCTCGAGACATTGGTCGACCCCAGCGAGGGTCATTCGTCATGCTTGTTTGCACATACTCGATTTGGTGAATTATAAATATATATATACATGTATATAGATTTTATATTTTAAAATTACATTGATCCCTTGTTGTTGACAATAAGAAATATCACAGGGGAAAAGGGGGTTGGGAGGGGGAATCAACTTCAGATCAAAATTGTAACCGAATGTCTTCTAACTATTGGCGACAGAAGTGTTTCTGGTGTCCATTGAAAAGTCACCACTTTAAATGAACTTCTTATTACAGTACATTGGCTGCAGAAGCAAAAGATAGCATCATTGATGAAGCCAAAAATTGGTCAATATTCTTAGCTGGGTATGACTTCATATAATATATCCTTATCTACTCAGTAAGTCTACAGATATTTCTCACCTGATGTGAGTCTGTAACTTCTCAAAAATAAAAGGGTTATACTAATACAAATATTCTGAACCCATTCTAGGTCTAGGTTTTCTTGTGTTGAGTTTATTATTATTTAATTTTAACGTGATAAGCCGAAGAATCTTGATTTCACTGAAATAATTGACCGTTATTTGGATATTTGTACATAGAAATAGTAACATTATATATTAAAATTTGATTTATAAATTTTATGTGCACCAACATTTAGGCAATATCACAAATTACCCCCAAACTCCCCCCTTCCTCGAATCTAGAGCTTTTATAGACAAACGGAGCGCCCATTAAATGCAATGATGACATGTATGTACACATACAATAATAAACGTAACTATACCTCTGCTTTGCTGCACAAGGTAAATGTATAACATAAAAAAAGTGTTACGTCCTGTCAGGCCTACTAATACCCTGTTTTTATGTTATACATTTACTTTACTTTGCTGCACTTGAGTGTCATGTGATAGACAACTTAGGATTCTGTTAAACCCTGTAACTGTGAGGTTGTACATCCACCCCCCCCGCACCAATGTTTTACGCTCTAATTGATTGTGGTCTTAATGCAATTATCAATTGATAATTGCAATTATTGATTATCAATTGACAATTGAGATGTATGCTCCAGTTTTTTTTGTATGTATATGTATGTAATTAAGTAGGGGTAAAACTTATGTAACTGTAACACTCTACATTTTGGGTGATATTTATTTGTGACACATATTGGCATTTTATAATATAACTTAACATCTCTCTCTTTATAGTTAATAAAATTTGAAAAAACCAACTTGGAAAGGGCGTTCAATTTTTTTTAAATTAAAAACAAAGATATTAATATACCTAGTAAATCTAAAGTTTGCAATCTTCGTTGTAGATCGAGAGATATTAATTGTCATTGTAAGTCTAAAGATATTAAACTTCATTACAAGTCTAAAGATATTAATCTTAATTGTAAGTCTAAAGAAAGGAAAGGATGTTATCGATGGCACATTTAACTTCGGGAAATTAAATTATAAAAATTAATTTTTTTAAAAAAGTGTTTTAAAAAAGCACTTTGATATATGTATTGTTTCCCTTACATTTTATTCGTTCCCCTTAATGTTTGTTTACATTGTCATTCAAGTTTGAATAAGGGGCCGTCCATAAAGTACGTCACGCTCCGAGGGGGGAGGGGGGTCTAAGAAAGTGTGACACTTTGTGACAGGGGGGAGGGGGGGTCAGGCCATGTGTGATGTCACACATTTATTATTTTAGTATTTTTTTCTAATTTATTCATATTTTTTAAATAGAATTTAAATAGCTTTAAAAATAATTTTCAAAAATTTTGTGAAACAGAATTAGTTTTATGTCAAAATAGCATTGAAATACGTATCTCCTGAATGTGTTGTTCATAAATCTGAATTGGATGCAGCATGTCTGATATCGAAGGATCAGGAATGGTTTGACAATCATGTTCGCACCAGCCAATATTTCACTCAAATTGTTGTTAAATATCAGGACATGAAATGTTGCGACAAAGCACGAAGCTCATATTTTAACGTTTTACCTTAAAGATTCTTCCCTCCTCCAATCCCAATAAACCAAACAAATGATGGACTCAAAGCTTAAGAAAGAGCATATGAAGATTCTCATAAATTTCCTTCCTTGTTTGTAGCACAAACTCTCAAATTTGATGAAATTATGCCAAGATCAACAGGGGCTTTCAAAGTCCAACCATATGATTACCAGCTTATTTGATCGACTTTGCAAAGTATGTCACTCATATTTTGCCTCACAATGTTGAACAAACATACAGGACAACACAGAGCTCGGGCTCAGGAGAATGTGCCCACCCAAACTGTTCAAGAATCAACTCAGATAAAACGCATCCGTCCTTTGAGAATCACTTATATAAGTCAAAGAGAACCCATGGCAGTTATTGCCAGCGGAGAAAATGCACATACCGAGGCTTTTGAGTGGCTAGATGAGGACGAGTTGATCTGTCTGCAATTATCCTTCCAGGAAACGATGATTGTGAAAGATTGATGTCAGTCGTAACTATGGATGAACACAGATGATGTCCAGTGAATATTTTTGAATGAAATATAATTCATAGGACCATAATAAACAGATTAAATATAGCACAAGAGTTGGTCACTTAATTTGTCAATCTAGTCTTTTTTTAAAAGTCAAATTGTTATGTTTCCTTTTTATTATGTAATTTTAAAAATCCGGCTACGGCTTCGGCTCCGGCAGGATTTCACTTCATAAATCCGGCTGGCCAGTCGATCCCTAATTTATATATATATGTTCATAATCATAATAGCCCCGGAAAATCCGGAATCCGGCCATTTTAACAAATCTGATTCCGGCTCCAGCCCACTTCAGCTCCAGCCGGATTTCAAAATTTTGAATCCTGTACATCCCTACTTTTAAGTGGAAATTTTATATTTTAATACAATTTAAAGGTGAAGTGTATTTTAAGTATTAAATTTAATATTTTAATTAGGTGTTAATTAAAAGATTGTTGGAAAGTGTGACGTACTTTAGGGGGGGGGGTCCCGAGATTTGTGACAGTTTGTGACAGGGGGGAGGGGGGTCAAAAATAGCGTGACGTTCTTTATGGATGGCCCCTAAGTCCCCAAATATATTAGTCAACAAATTTTATTTTATTGTATTTGCGCGCCTGCCTAAGATGATTAAATGCGGGGGGGGGGCGCTTTGCAGTGACGTCACTATGAATGCGGGGGGGGGGCTCATTTGATGACACCCCCAGAGAGAACACCCCGTGTCAGAGATCGCACGAATAGTTGTCAGAAGAATAGTTTGGTGACCTAAGTTTGTGATGCTTTTAAATATTCTTTTTCTTGTCCCCATGCTTGAGAGCAGGCCTACCTGACCTATCACAACTTGACTAGTTTGTCTCACGTGATGAGTAATGGGAAAATCCTCGATAGGAAATTTGATGTTATATTAGTTTGTTTTTAAGTTGTTGTTTTTTGTTTGTTTTTTTGTCTACTACGGTTTTTCCGACTAAGGGAGAAAATGTTGACCAAAGTTCTGACATTTTTTGAAGAAAAACTGGAACGTGATGATCCGGGCCGGGTATTATGATGTCATTACGATGTGCCTTTCTCGAGGTCACCACAATGCTTAACAATGTCAGGAATAGAAATAAAAGAGAGAACATAAAGGTTATAATAACGGACGTGTTTATCATTCAATTACCTATAGTGTTTGTCAAAACTCTCTACATAAAAATGTATAATGTGTAACATCATATGATATCGTTGTGATGCTTCCACCCACCACCCAGCCCCCCCTTTTTTCCCCCTCTTTCCAAAGATTGTTTCTACCCATAGACGGGATATTATTTAACTAAACACACTATAACGCGGGTTCCCTTTGAAGTCACGCCGGGGGTTCTATTGGGTCGGCATCTTACTCTATAAAGAAACCATAACACAATTTTCATTTATAATGGTGTCTTGAAGTAAAAAATTTGCGAATCGTGTCTTTGAATTGAACGATGAAATCAAGTTGTTCCTGGAAGTGCAGGGGGAACATGACCTTTTGGTATATTTTAACGACAACGCTTGATTGAAAAGAGAAGCATACATAGCAGATATATTAGATCAGCAAATTGTTTTAAATAGAAATTTCAGGGAAATGAAACGAATATTGTCGCACTTCACTTTAATATCGGGACATTTTTATCCATGCTGCAAAAACTGGCGAAGAAGTATACATCTTCGAAACATTGATGTGTCTGAGAAACTCAGAAATTGGGTAGATGAATATGAAGGAGAAATAATTCAAAATCAGAACGAGGAGATTACTGGGCATCTCAAATACTTTGAAAACGAATTCCAATGTTACAGTACTTGCATGTGCTGAAAGAAGAAGAAACTAAATTGATACGAAATCCATTTTTGCTTCCCTGGATGTAGCCAGCATTCCACATGAATTACAAGATAAATTATTGGATATGTGGAAAGTTCCTTGGCCCGTAACTTGTTTAATTTTAATTTAATAAATTGCTCGCACAATTCTAGTGCGGTATGTATCATTCATACGGTGATTCATACCCATATGTGACGATGCTTGACTTTCGAGTTTTAGTTCCATTTGTTTCTACATACCTCTGCAAGAGTGGATTTTTAACTTTTCTTTGTTTATCAGCAAAATAAAGAAATTAATTAAATGTTGAAGATAACATGATGTTTTCGTGAACAAAAGGTCACTTAGGAATTTTGGAGTTGGTAAATAATTTGCAATTTCACCCACTGCTTTAAATTTAATTACTAAACATAATGTTAAATAAAAGTATTTTAAAACTATTATTTTTTAAAAAATTACTATTATTAAAAATGTGTTGTTCAATTACATCCGGGTCGCGACTCACTTGAGTTTTATAAAAAGGGTACGCCACCCGAGAAGGTTGGGAACCTCTGCACTAGAATGTACGTGAAATGATAACACGCAGACCAGAAAATTCCCCCGTAGGCACTGAAAATTATATTCAGTTTGTGGGGGGCGACTATCGTGAAATTTTGAACATACGAGGTTACAATTAGAAATAACTCTTAAGATAAGTGGGAGAAATCCCCATACTTGCTGGCAATGTCCCCTTTAGCCAGCATGGCTGCGCGGCCACTCAGGTATCTGTTCGACGCCACGCAGCAGTATAGAATTACCGCGCAGCAATTTTTGTGAAATATTACACACAAATATAGCCTAGATGCTGTGCAACTTTTTGTTTGAGGTCGGGTTGAGATTGGCGTGATTTTAGTAGTTTAACGCTCGAGAGAACAGTGTCTGATACCCAGATGTATTAAGTTGGTAAAGTGAAATGCATGGGCATGTGTCTTAGTCTCTTTGTTAAAAAAAATTCTTTTCGGCCATGAAATATCAGCGCATGACAGACAATAAATATCTATAACCTTTTTCTATTGTACTATTACTAAACTAAATAATTAAATGAGGAAGTGTATTAAATTATGTCATTTTTCAGCATTCATGTGTAACAAGCAAAATCTTCTCAACAGCTTTGTAAGTTTAAGGTTAGCATATGCCATATGTAGGCTACCTCAAGAAGGAAGGTAAACAATATCCGGGAATTAATAGATGTATTTATAGTAGCCAATATCTGTTAGCCTATTACGCTGGGTTAGTAATGACGACTAAGACCACTATATATAAACAATTCTCATCAAGTTTATAGACTAAGTCTATAGTCTATAGCATAGGGGGGCCTACTATTAAAAAAATATTAGAACATGTTATTTATTACCTTTGTGAATTTAAATTCGAAGTTACAATTTAACTTCTAAATAAGCTTAACAATAATAATATTCTGCCTTCTCTCGATGAAAAATAAATAAATAAAAAATAAAACATTATAAAACTACCCCATAATTATAATAATAAGTAAAAGTAATAAGTTAGTAAAAACTATACTATACAAGACTCATACCAGGTGAGTATTCAGTGAGTGATTTTGATTATTTGTTTGAATTAATTATTTCTCATTCCATTTGCCATGGACGTGTTAAACTTAAACTTTAAAAAAACAAAAAAAATAGAATAAATAAATAAATATTATATGATCATGATCTATAACTATAGTTTAACCTCCATGGTCCATACTCTAACTCTATGTAATAAATGATGATCATATCATTTATATATTACAAGTTCTTCTGTGAATTTATTTACTACTCTGCCAAGAATGCAATATCACTAATGCTTTAGGCCTATGCCTAACGTATACTATTTGCCATTATTATATACATGTAAATATATGTATATAATATATATATTGTATTATATTATATATATTTAATGGCTTCAAGCAATCAATTTAGCTATTGTTTTAAATTCTAATTACCTATCATACATATAAATATTGATTTAACATTTTACTAAAACATATATGTAATTAAAATCCAATAAAAATGTTATATTTTTTTAACATTTGACTTGAGACAGACAAATTATTTTTTCTACTTTTTGAATGATTTTTTACAACTTCACATTAATAATATTTTAAAAAAATAATCATTGTTGTAAATTAAATAGTTAGTTGTTTATAATGTTGTAAATAAGTTATAAGAATGTGATTGTCTCCTAAAAGTTTGGTGCAAATATTTTTAAAAAATGATAAAGTTATGGGCAAAAGGGTGAGAAATTTTAAAAATGGGTCTAAAGTCTAAGTTTTTTTGTAAAATATAAAGTTTATATATTATATATGTGTATATATATATATATATACATACATCACACACATATATATTAATCATATATATATATATTATGTATGACTATATAAATATATTTGTTAGTGTTAGTTAAAAGATTTACAAATTAAAAAATTAAATATATATTTTTTAATACTTAGATTGATATATAAAATCATAATATAATTAAATAATTATAATGTATTGTAGTTGTAAATGAATTAAGTTTAAAAACTGCAAATATTAATAGTTAATCTCATCTGCTATTTGCATACATAATTCACTAATAATGTTTTATTTTTATCAAACTTCTTTCAGTGTTCAGTGTTGACCATTAACTTCTTTAACATTGTTGTTACAGTAACAGTCCAATTTGACTTGGTGGCCCTGAAATGGTCTCATTAGTTCTAACAACACTCTTTCTGCTTGCTGTCACTGTTTGCCAAGTCATGTGCAACAAACCCTGGACTTCAAATGAAAATTACTCAAAATGGACTGAACTATGGTATTCTCGACCTTAACTTAATTTAATGAAATTAAACCACCAACAAACTGATGTCATTTCAATACAGTAGTTAGATAAAATTGTAATCAACTTAGTCAAAAGTTATGTACTTTAAAATACATTTTAAAAAAAACAAAAAAA
>CALYLW010002336.1:0-54618 GCA_944989445.1 Ampullaceana balthica | reverse complement strand
GGTTCTACCACTTTATTGTCTGTTTCTTTAACATTATTTTCAGGTTTTACAGGGTTCTTGTCCGTTTCTTTACCATTGTTGACATTTTCAACAACTTTCTTGTCCGACTGCGTAATCGTTTTCCCCCTTGCTAATTCTTTCCTGACTTTTTCCTTTCTTCCTTTCTTTTTGCTAGCGGCAGCAGTGTCTATCGAAATTTTCCTAGTAGTGGAATTCAAATCGCTTTTGGAAAAGTTTTTATTTCCAATTTCGGCTACCCCTTTTTGACATTTCAACTCCGGTTTCTCAGTCACGTGTTTGGTTCTCGATTTATATCTTTTCTTTGGTCCCGAAGTGGTTTGAGTAATTAGAACGTTATTATTTGTACCTATCTTGTCTTCCTCTTTAACTCCTCTATACATTTCATCGGCCATTTCTAGTTCTCTTTGTCTCTCCATTTCTAACCTTCTTGACTCCTCCGCTCTTTCTTCTTTCCGTTTCTCTCTTTCCTTATCTTCCTCGCTCTTCCTTCTATCTCTTTCCTCATCCTCCTCCCTCTTGTACGCCTCTATAACCCATATCTTAGCCTCCTCCCCTTCAAATCCCAGCTCCCGGGCACTTTGTTTAAGTTTTTCTACATTAGGCAACCACATTTTAATGTTTCTATATTAATAGTCACTCTACGGTCACAATATAAAATTCGTCCACCGTCTTTTGACTATCACCTTTACACTCAAAATGTTCTAACTATCTAATATTTTTACAATATTTTACAATTCAAAATTTCATCAAAAAGTACTTACTATCATGGGAAATCCACACTCACATAATAACCATACATAAGAAAACACATTACACCAGGGCAGTATCAATATCCATAGGTAAGAAAATCACAAAGTCACCGACTTCACTGTCACGTATTACTGAGGTTGTAACCTCGAGGTGGTACTGGCTGTAGTCAGCTTCTGTAACGTGTTACTGTCATAGTTAGTGTTCGTTATTCCTTCGATGCTCCTCCGGGTGCAGTTTGCATGGCCTCCATTGCTGCGTCTATAACCCCACTGCTTCGGCTGTCTTCAATACCACTGCTCCGGCTGTCTTCAACATCACTGCTCCGGCTGTCTTCAGCAGTACTGCCACGGCTGTCTTCCCCACCACTTCTATGGCTGTGTTTCACACCACTGCTCCGGCTGTCTTCAACACCACTGGTCTCGTCGTTACGAGGCGTAAGCCCTACGCTCTCGTGAAGATCTTGATATCAGTATGGCTAGTACGGCCAGTTCTGTTTCTCTCTTAGTGACGTGCCTTGATGTGCTGCGTTGGCTCGAACCGATGGCTCGGTTTTTCGACGGGCCCCCACTGTGGCGGAGTCGTTGTCTAGGGGTTGAGGTCCCCCCTTAGCCACAGATATTTACCACGTAGACGGGTAAAAGACTTAGCAACGCTGGGTTGTTTTCTTTCAACATAAGTTTAATGACATCCAGAAGCTTTGAACATATTTATGGTACAGTACAATTGGCAGTTTACAGTTGATGGTCATACCATCCAGAGTCCTCGGCCCAGCTTGACCGGATTGGACCACGTTCACAAAAACTCCACACTCTATCGTACGTCTTTCACCTGCCTGCTACTTGGCAACTTAACACTCTCCCCGCGACACACAATGTCACCCCTATTATACCCCCGTCTTGTCCGACCGGTTTTTGACTGGACCCTGGGTCAATCACCATGTCTCCCTTTGACCGTGGTCCTGTCAATTCATTACAACTTGCACGTACCTTGAGTTCACTTGCCCCGTTCCACGAGAACAAGTGTTCACCGCCCCATTTATGCGTAGTCATCCCCACACCACAACATCTGACCGTAACATTGTCATCTCATCAAAGTACCACACCAATATTGTCATCTCATCAAAGTACAAACACCAATATTGTCATCTCATCAAAGTAAAACACCAATATTGTCATCTCATCAAAGTACCACACCAATATTGTCATCTCATCAAAGTAAAACACCAATATTGTCATCTCATCAAAGTACCACACCAATATTGTCATCTCATCAAAGTACCACACCAATATTGTCATCTCATCAAAGTAAAACACCAATATTGTCATCTCATCAAAGTACAAACACCAATATTGTCATCTCATCAAAGTAAAACACCAATATTGTCATCTCATCAAAGTACCACACCAATATTGTCATCTCATCAAAGTAAAACACCAATATTGTCATCTCATCAAAGTACCACACCAATATTGTCATCTCATCAAAGTAAAACACCAATATTGTCATCTCATCAAAGTACCACACCAATATTGTCATCTCATCAAAGTACCACACCAATATTGTCATCTCATCAAAGTACCACACCAATATTGTCATCTCATCAAAGTAAAACACCAATATTGTCATCTCATCAAAGTAAAACACCAATATTGTCATCTCATCAAAGTAAACACACCAATATTGTCATCTCATCAAAGTAAAACACCAATATTGTCATCTCATCAAAGTACAACACCAATATTGTCATCTCATCAAAGTACAACACCAATATTGTCATCTCATCAAAGTACAAACACCAATATTGTCATCTCATCAAAGTAAAACACCAATATTGTCATCTCATCAAAGTACCACACCAATATTGTCATCTCATCAAAGTAAACACACCAATATTGTCATCTCATCAAAGTAAAACACCAATATTGTCATCTCATCAAAGTACAACACCAATATTGTCATCTCATCAAAGTAAAACACCAATATTGTCATCTCATCAAAGTACCACACCAATATTGTCATCTCATCAAAGTAAAACACCAATATTGTCATCTCATCAAAGTACCACACCAATATTGTCATCTCATCAAAGTAAAACACCAATATTGTCATCTCATCAAAGTACCACACCAATATTGTCATCTCATCAAAGTACCACACCAATATTGTCATCTCATCAAAGTAAACACCAATATTGTCATCTCATCAAAGTACCACACCAATATTGTCATCTCATCAAAGTACAAACACCAATATTGTCATCTCATCAAAGTACAAACACCAATATTGTCATCTCATCAAAGTACCACACCAATATTGTCATCTCATCAAAGTACAAACACCAATATTGTCATCTCATCAAAGTAAAACACCAATATTGTCATCTCATCAAAGTAAAACACCAATATTGTCATCTCATCAAAGTACAACACCAATATTGTCATCTCATCAAAGTACCACACCAATATTGTCATCTCATCAAAGTAAACACACCAATATTGTCATCTCATCAAAGTAAAACACCAATATTGTCATCTCATCAAAGTAAAACACCAATATTGTCATCTCATCAAAGTACCACACCAATATTGTCATCTCATCAAAGTACCACACCAATATTGTCATCTCATCAAAGTAAAACACCAATATTGTCATCTCATCAAAGTACCACACCAATATTGTCATCTCATCAAAGTAAAACACCAATATTGTCATCTCATCAAAGTACCACACCAATATTGTCATCTCATCAAAGTACAAACACCAATATTGTCATCTCATCAAAGTAAAACACCAATATTGTCATCTCATCAAAGTACCACACCAATATTGTCATCTCATCAAAGTACCACACCAATATTGTCATCTCATCAAAGTAACACACCAATATTGTCATCTCATCAAAGTAAAACACCAATATTGTCATCTCATCAAAGTAAAACACCAATATTGTCATCTCATCAAAGTACCACACCAATATTGTCATCTCATCAAAGTAAAACACCAATATTGTCATCTCATCAAAGTACCACACCAATATTGTCATCTCATCAAAGTAAAACACCAATATTGTCATCTCATCAAAGTACCACACCAATATTGTCATCTCATCAAAGTACCACACCAATATTGTCATCTCATCAAAGTAACACACCAATATTGTCATCTCATCAAAGTACCACACCAATATTGTCATCTCATCAAAGTAAAACACCAATATTGTCATCTCATCAAAGTACCACACCAATATTGTCATCTCATCAAAGTAAACACACCAATATTGTCATCTCATCAAAGTAAAACACCAATATTGTCATCTCATCAAAGTACCACACCAATATTGTCATCTCATCAAAGTACCACACCAATATTGTCATCTCATCAAAGTACCACACCAATATTGTCATCTCATCAAAGTACAAACACCAATATTGTCATCTCATCAAAGTAAAACACCAATATTGTCATCTCATCAAAGTACCACACCAATATTGTCATCTCATCAAAGTACCACACCAATATTGTCATCTCATCAAAGTAAAACACCAATATTGTCATCTCATCAAAGTACCACACCAATATTGTCATCTCATCAAAGTACCACACCAATATTGTCATCTCATCAAAGTACAAACACCAATATTGTCATCTCATCAAAGTAAAACACCAATATTGTCATCTCATCAAAGTACCACACCAATATTGTCATCTCATCAAAGTAAAACACCAATATTGTCATCTCATCAAAGTACCACACCAATATTGTCATCTCATCAAAGTAAAACACCAATATTGTCATCTCATCAAAGTACCACACCAATATTGTCATCTCATCAAAGTAAAACACCAATATTGTCATCTCATCAAAGTACCACACCAATATTGTCATCTCATCAAAGTACAACACCAATATTGTCATCTCATCAAAGTAAACACACCAATATTGTCATCTCATCAAAGTAAAACACCAATATTGTCATCTCATCAAAGTACCACACCAATATTGTCATCTCATCAAAGTACAACACCAATATTGTCATCTCATCAAAGTACCACACCAATATTGTCATCTCATCAAAGTACCACACCAATATTGTCATCTCATCAAAGTAAAACACCAATATTGTCATCTCATCAAAGTACCACACCAATATTGTCATCTCATCAAAGTACCACACCAATATTGTCATCTCATCAAAGTAAAACACCAATATTGTCATCTCATCAAAGTACAAACACCAATATTGTCATCTCATCAAAGTACCACACCAATATTGTCATCTCATCAAAGTAAAACACCAATATTGTCATCTCATCAAAGTACAACACCAATATTGTCATCTCATCAAAGTAAAACACCAATATTGTCATCTCATCAAAGTACCACACCAATATTGTCATCTCATCAAAGTACCACACCAATATTGTCATCTCATCAAAGTACCACACCAATATTGTCATCTCATCAAAGTACCACACCAATATTGTCATCTCATCAAAGTACCACACCAATATTGTCATCTCATCAAAGTACCACACCAATATTGTCATCTCATCAAAGTACCACACCAATATTGTCATCTCATCAAAGTAAAACACCAATATTGTCATCTCATCAAAGTACCACACCAATATTGTCATCTCATCAAAGTACCACACCAATATTGTCATCTCATCAAAGTACAACACCAATATTGTCATCTCATCAAAGTACAACACCAATATTGTCATCTCATCAAAGTACAACACCAATATTGTCATCTCATCAAAGTACCACACCAATATTGTCATCTCATCAAAGTACCACACCAATATTGTCATCTCATCAAAGTAAAACACCAATATTGTCATCTCATCAAAGTAAAACACCAATATTGTCATCTCATCAAAGTAAAACACCAATATTGTCATCTCATCAAAGTACAAACACCAATATTGTCATCTCATCAAAGTACAACACCAATATTGTCATCTCATCAAAGTAAAACACCAATATTGTCATCTCATCAAAGTACAAACACCAATATTGTCATCTCATCAAAGTACCACACCAATATTGTCATCTCATCAAAGTAACACACCAATATTGTCATCTCATCAAAGTACCACACCAATATTGTCATCTCATCAAAGTACCACACCAATATTGTCATCTCATCAAAGTACCACACCAATATTGTCATCTCATCAAAGTACCACACCAATATTGTCATCTCATCAAAGTAAAACACCAATATTGTCATCTCATCAAAGTACCACACCAATATTGTCATCTCATCAAAGTAAAACACCAATATTGTCATCTCATCAAAGTAAAACACCAATATTGTCATCTCATCAAAGTACCACACCAATATTGTCATCTCATCAAAGTACCACACCAATATTGTCATCTCATCAAAGTAAAACACCAATATTGTCATCTCATCAAAGTAAAACACCAATATTGTCATCTCATCAAAGTAAAACACCAATATTGTCATCTCATCAAAGTACCACACCAATATTGTCATCTCATCAAAGTAAACACACCAATATTGTCATCTCATCAAAGTAAACACACCAATATTGTCATCTCATCAAAGTACAACACCAATATTGTCATCTCATCAAAGTAAAACACCAATATTGTCATCTCATCAAAGTAAAACACCAATATTGTCATCTCATCAAAGTAAAACACCAATATTGTCATCTCATCAAAGTAAAACACCAATATTGTCATCTCATCAAAGTAAAACACCAATATTGTCATCTCATCAAAGTACACACACCAATATTGTCATCTCATCAAAGTAAAACACCAATATTGTCATCTCATCAAAGTAAAACACCAATATTGTCATCTCATCAAAGTACAAACACCAATATTGTCATCTCATCAAAGTAAAACACCAATATTGTCATCTCATCAAAGTACCACACCAATATTGTCATCTCATCAAAGTAAACACACCAATATTGTCATCTCATCAAAGTACCACACCAATATTGTCATCTCATCAAAGTAAAACACCAATATTGTCATCTCATCAAAGTACCACACCAATATTGTCATCTCATCAAAGTACAAACACCAATATTGTCATCTCATCAAAGTAAAACACCAATATTGTCATCTCATCAAAGTACCACACCAATATTGTCATCTCATCAAAGTAAACACACCAATATTGTCATCTCATCAAAGTACAAACACCAATATTGTCATCTCATCAAAGTAAACACACCAATATTGTCATCTCATCAAAGTAAACACACCAATATTGTCATCTCATCAAAGTACCACACCAATATTGTCATCTCATCAAAGTACCACACCAATATTGTCATCTCATCAAAGTAACACACCAATATTGTCATCTCATCAAAGTACCACACCAATATTGTCATCTCATCAAAGTAAAACACCAATATTGTCATCTCATCAAAGTACCACACCAATATTGTCATCTCATCAAAGTACCACACCAATATTGTCATCTCATCAAAGTACCACACCAATATTGTCATCTCATCAAAGTACCACACCAATATTGTCATCTCATCAAAGTAAAACACCAATATTGTCATCTCATCAAAGTAAAACACCAATATTGTCATCTCATCAAAGTACCACACCAATATTGTCATCTCATCAAAGTAAAACACCAATATTGTCATCTCATCAAAGTACCACACCAATATTGTCATCTCATCAAAGTACAAACACCAATATTGTCATCTCATCAAAGTACCACACCAATATTGTCATCTCATCAAAGTAAACACACCAATATTGTCATCTCATCAAAGTACCACACCAATATTGTCATCTCATCAAAGTAAACACACCAATATTGTCATCTCATCAAAGTACCACACCAATATTGTCATCTCATCAAAGTACCACACCAATATTGTCATCTCATCAAAGTAACACACCAATATTGTCATCTCATCAAAGTAAAACACCAATATTGTCATCTCATCAAAGTACCACACCAATATTGTCATCTCATCAAAGTAAAACACCAATATTGTCATCTCATCAAAGTAAAACACCAATATTGTCATCTCATCAAAGTACCACACCAATATTGTCATCTCATCAAAGTACCACACCAATATTGTCATCTCATCAAAGTACCACACCAATATTGTCATCTCATCAAAGTACAAACACCAATATTGTCATCTCATCAAAGTACCACACCAATATTGTCATCTCATCAAAGTACCACACCAATATTGTCATCTCATCAAAGTACCACACCAATATTGTCATCTCATCAAAGTAAAACACCAATATTGTCATCTCATCAAAGTACCACACCAATATTGTCATCTCATCAAAGTAAACACACCAATATTGTCATCTCATCAAAGTAAACACACCAATATTGTCATCTCATCAAAGTACCACACCAATATTGTCATCTCATCAAAGTAAAACACCAATATTGTCATCTCATCAAAGTACCACACCAATATTGTCATCTCATCAAAGTAAAACACCAATATTGTCATCTCATCAAAGTACCACACCAATATTGTCATCTCATCAAAGTACCACACCAATATTGTCATCTCATCAAAGTACCACACCAATATTGTCATCTCATCAAAGTAAACACACCAATATTGTCATCTCATCAAAGTACCACACCAATATTGTCATCTCATCAAAGTACAAACACCAATATTGTCATCTCATCAAAGTACCACACCAATATTGTCATCTCATCAAAGTACCACACCAATATTGTCATCTCATCAAAGTACCACACCAATATTGTCATCTCATCAAAGTACCACACCAATATTGTCATCTCATCAAAGTACAAACACCAATATTGTCATCTCATCAAAGTAAAACACCAATATTGTCATCTCATCAAAGTACCACACCAATATTGTCATCTCATCAAAGTACCACACCAATATTGTCATCTCATCAAAGTAAAACACCAATATTGTCATCTCATCAAAGTACCACACCAATATTGTCATCTCATCAAAGTACCACACCAATATTGTCATCTCATCAAAGTACCACACCAATATTGTCATCTCATCAAAGTACCACACCAATATTGTCATCTCATCAAAGTAACACACCAATATTGTCATCTCATCAAAGTACCACACCAATATTGTCATCTCATCAAAGTACCACACCAATATTGTCATCTCATCAAAGTACCACACCAATATTGTCATCTCATCAAAGTACCACACCAATATTGTCATCTCATCAAAGTACCACACCAATATTGTCATCTCATCAAAGTACCACACCAATATTGTCATCTCATCAAAGTAAAACACCAATATTGTCATCTCATCAAAGTACCACACCAATATTGTCATCTCATCAAAGTAACACACCAATATTGTCATCTCATCAAAGTACCACACCAATATTGTCATCTCATCAAAGTACCACACCAATATTGTCATCTCATCAAAGTACCACACCAATATTGTCATCTCATCAAAGTACCACACCAATATTGTCATCTCATCAAAGTAACACACCAATATTGTCATCTCATCAAAGTACCACACCAATATTGTCATCTCATCAAAGTAAAACACCAATATTGTCATCTCATCAAAGTACCACACCAATATTGTCATCTCATCAAAGTACCACACCAATATTGTCATCTCATCAAAGTAAAACACCAATATTGTCATCTCATCAAAGTACCACACCAATATTGTCATCTCATCAAAGTACCACACCAATATTGTCATCTCATCAAAGTACCACACCAATATTGTCATCTCATCAAAGTACCACACCAATATTGTCATCTCATCAAAGTACCACACCAATATTGTCATCTCATCAAAGTACCACACCAATATTGTCATCTCATCAAAGTAACACACCAATATTGTCATCTCATCAAAGTACCACACCAATATTGTCATCTCATCAAAGTACAAACACCAATATTGTCATCTCATCAAAGTACCACACCAATATTGTCATCTCATCAAAGTACAACACCAATATTGTCATCTCATCAAAGTACCACACCAATATTGTCATCTCATCAAAGTAAAACACCAATATTGTCATCTCATCAAAGTACCACACCAATATTGTCATCTCATCAAAGTAACACACCAATATTGTCATCTCATCAAAGTACAACACCAATATTGTCATCTCATCAAAGTACAAACACCAATATTGTCATCTCATCAAAGTACCACACCAATATTGTCATCTCATCAAAGTAAAACACCAATATTGTCATCTCATCAAAGTAACACACCAATATTGTCATCTCATCAAAGTACAAACACCAATATTGTCATCTCATCAAAGTACAAACACCAATATTGTCATCTCATCAAAGTAACAACACCAATATTGTCATCTCATCAAAGTAAAACACCAATATTGTCATCTCATCAAAGTACCACACCAATATTGTCATCTCATCAAAGTAAAACACCAATATTGTCATCTCATCAAAGTAAAACACCAATATTGTCATCTCATCAAAGTAAAACACCAATATTGTCATCTCATCAAAGTAAAACACCAATATTGTCATCTCATCAAAGTAAAACACCAATATTGTCATCTCATCAAAGTAAAACACCAATATTGTCATCTCATCAAAGTACAACACCAATATTGTCATCTCATCAAAGTAAAACACCAATATTGTCATCTCATCAAAGTACCACACCAATATTGTCATCTCATCAAAGTAAAACACCAATATTGTCATCTCATCAAAGTAAAACACCAATATTGTCATCTCATCAAAGTACCACACCAATATTGTCATCTCATCAAAGTAACACACCAATATTGTCATCTCATCAAAGTACCACACCAATATTGTCATCTCATCAAAGTAAAACACCAATATTGTCATCTCATCAAAGTACCACACCAATATTGTCATCTCATCAAAGTACCACACCAATATTGTCATCTCATCAAAGTAAAACACCAATATTGTCATCTCATCAAAGTACCACACCAATATTGTCATCTCATCAAAGTAAAACACCAATATTGTCATCTCATCAAAGTACCACACCAATATTGTCATCTCATCAAAGTAAACACACCAATATTGTCATCTCATCAAAGTACCACACCAATATTGTCATCTCATCAAAGTACCACACCAATATTGTCATCTCATCAAAGTAAACACACCAATATTGTCATCTCATCAAAGTACCACACCAATATTGTCATCTCATCAAAGTACAAACACCAATATTGTCATCTCATCAAAGTACCACACCAATATTGTCATCTCATCAAAGTACAAACACCAATATTGTCATCTCATCAAAGTACCACACCAATATTGTCATCTCATCAAAGTACCACACCAATATTGTCATCTCATCAAAGTACCACACCAATATTGTCATCTCATCAAAGTACCACACCAATATTGTCATCTCATCAAAGTAAAACACCAATATTGTCATCTCATCAAAGTACCACACCAATATTGTCATCTCATCAAAGTAAAACACCAATATTGTCATCTCATCAAAGTACCACACCAATATTGTCATCTCATCAAAGTACCACACCAATATTGTCATCTCATCAAAGTAAAACACCAATATTGTCATCTCATCAAAGTACCACACCAATATTGTCATCTCATCAAAGTACAAACACCAATATTGTCATCTCATCAAAGTACCACACCAATATTGTCATCTCATCAAAGTACAAACACCAATATTGTCATCTCATCAAAGTACAAACACCAATATTGTCATCTCATCAAAGTACCACACCAATATTGTCATCTCATCAAAGTACAAACACCAATATTGTCATCTCATCAAAGTAAACACACCAATATTGTCATCTCATCAAAGTACCACACCAATATTGTCATCTCATCAAAGTAAAACACCAATATTGTCATCTCATCAAAGTACCACACCAATATTGTCATCTCATCAAAGTACCACACCAATATTGTCATCTCATCAAAGTACCACACCAATATTGTCATCTCATCAAAGTACCACACCAATATTGTCATCTCATCAAAGTAACACACCAATATTGTCATCTCATCAAAGTACCACACCAATATTGTCATCTCATCAAAGTACAACACCAATATTGTCATCTCATCAAAGTACCACACCAATATTGTCATCTCATCAAAGTACCACACCAATATTGTCATCTCATCAAAGTACCACACCAATATTGTCATCTCATCAAAGTACAACACCAATATTGTCATCTCATCAAAGTACCACACCAATATTGTCATCTCATCAAAGTACCACACCAATATTGTCATCTCATCAAAGTAAAACACCAATATTGTCATCTCATCAAAGTACCACACCAATATTGTCATCTCATCAAAGTACCACACCAATATTGTCATCTCATCAAAGTAAAACACCAATATTGTCATCTCATCAAAGTACCACACCAATATTGTCATCTCATCAAAGTACCACACCAATATTGTCATCTCATCAAAGTACCACACCAATATTGTCATCTCATCAAAGTACCACACCAATATTGTCATCTCATCAAAGTACCACACCAATATTGTCATCTCATCAAAGTACCACACCAATATTGTCATCTCATCAAAGTACCACACCAATATTGTCATCTCATCAAAGTACCACACCAATATTGTCATCTCATCAAAGTACCACACCAATATTGTCATCTCATCAAAGTAAAACACCAATATTGTCATCTCATCAAAGTACCACACCAATATTGTCATCTCATCAAAGTACCACACCAATATTGTCATCTCATCAAAGTAAAACACCAATATTGTCATCTCATCAAAGTACCACACCAATATTGCCATCTCATCAAAGTAAACACACCAATATTGTCATCTCATCAAAGTACCACACCAATATTGTCATCTCATCAAAGTACCACACCAATATTGTCATCTCATCAAAGTACCACACCAATATTGTCATCTCATCAAAGTACCACACCAATATTGTCATCTCATCAAAGTACCACACCAATATTGTCATCTCATCAAAGTACCACACCAATATTGTCATCTCATCAAAGTACCACACCAATATTGTCATCTCATCAAAGTACCACACCAATATTGTCATCTCATCAAAGTACCACACCAATATTGCCGAAGACGGTTGAATCATTGTGTTCATGTCTTTCGGTCTGTCAGTCTGTCAGTTTAACTACCTCTTATCCTTTCAGAGGCACTAAGCTTTTCCTAGCCTGTCTGTCTAACTATCGGTCTTTCTGTCTAACTACAACCAATACTTTCAGAGGATCCAAGACGTGCTTATTGTCAAACGACAGTTGGATCATTGTCTTAATGGGCTCCTTCTACTCCATTGGGCCCTCCATCGTCATTGTCTTCTTTAACTGCACGCTGTTCATGGCCTTGAAGTATGACGACCCGAGTGTCACCGAGTCAGCCAACGATTACAAAGGTATTCAGCCAACGATTACAAAGGTATTCAGCCAACGATTACAAAGGTATTCAGCCAACGATTACAAATGTATTCAGCCAACGATTACAAAGGTATTCAGCCAACGATTACAAAGGTATTCAGCCAACGATTACAAAGGTATTCAGCCATCGATTACAAAGGTATTCAGCCAACGATTACAAAGTTATTTAGCCAACGATTACAAAGGTATTCAGCCAACGATTACAAAGGTATTCAGCCAACGATTACAATGGTATTCAGCCAACGATTACAAAGGTATTCAGCCAACGATTACAAAGGTATTCAGCCAACGATTACAAAGGTATTTCTTTATCAACAGCTAATAATAGACACGGCAATATATCTGTATTAACGAATAATAATAGACACGGCAATATATCTGTATTAACGAATAATAATAGACACGGCAATATTTTTGTTTCAACGGTTAATAATAGACACGGCAATATATCTGTATTAACGAATAATAATAGACACGGCAATATTTTTGTTTCAACGGTTAATAATAGACACGGCAATATATCTGTATTAACGAATAATAATAGACACGGCAATATATCTGTATTAACGAATATTAATAGACACGGCAATATTTTTGTTTCAACGGTTAATAATAGACACGGCAATATATCTGTATTAACGAATAATAATAGACACGGCAATATATCTGTATTAACGAATAATAATAGACACGGCAATATATCTGTATTAACGAATAATAATAGACACGGCAATATTTTTGTTTCAACGGTTAATAATAGACACGGCAATATATCTGTATTAACGAATAATAATAGACACGGCAATATTTTTGTTTCAACGGTTAATAATAGACACGGCAATATATCTGTATTAACGAATAATAATAGACACGGCAATATATCTGTATTAATGAATAATAAAAGACATGGCAATATCTTTGTTTCAACGGTTAATAATAGACACGGCAATATATCTGTATTAACGAATAATAATAGACACGGCAATATTTGTGTATCAACGGCTAATAGCAGAAATAGGTGTTAAATGATTCAAATCAGTGCAAACGATTGTTTCATGGGACATTCCGCGTAAAAACACGAATTTTAAGGAGAAAATAATATTATATACCAACACATTCCAATCAAAATTGTCAAGGACAAATCTACAGGATAAATCTTAAACCTTGAGGATAGAAGAACAAAGAGCTAATGAGTAGTAATATATTCGGAACTTAATCCTAACTTGGAAAAACACGATAAAACCAAAGTCCCATCTAAGGTTCGTTATTGAGTGTGCAAGTATCAAAACTCGTGTGCAATTTTGCATACCATCATTTTATTTTAAAAGAACATTTTGTAAAAAAATATGTCCACTGTAATTATAAACTGCTACGCGGGATTGATCAGATGTTTGAGCACCACGCAGCCACTCATCTTAAAGGAAACATACTACAGAACTCAGATAATGGCAAAAAAACAAAAACATATTTCTTGTTTAATGCGCAACAACAACCATATACGAATAGTCATCCTTCACGCTTTGAATTTGGTTCTTGGAATTTGTTATCCAATAAGCGAGGAAAACTAACACACACAATCATGAACTTATCGGATGAAATGTTTGTCAACAAACAAACAAAAATATGATCTTATTGGATGAAATGTCTATGTCGTCAAACAAACAATATACTGAACTTATCGGATGAAATGTCTATGTGAGCAAACAAATAAAACAATGAACTTATCAGATGAAATGTCTATGTCGGCAAACAAACAAAATAATGAACTTATCGGAAGAAATGTCTATGTGAGCAAACAAACAAAACAATGAACTTATCGGATGATATGTCTATGTGAGCAAACAAACAAAACACGTACGGACATAAAATAAAACAAATCTACAACGGAACAAGAAAGAGAAAGAATTAGGTATTTCCAACAAACACTTTTTCCACCCAGATTAATTGTAGTCCCACCATTCTTCATAAAGAAATGCGTTTTCCTCCATTTATTAATAACTTAATTCTTCACTTATGCATTTAAAAAAATTAATGTTTCCTTGTTTATCAACAAGGTTAACATGGATGTCCGTATATTGAGGTGCAATTATACTTTAATGGCTTTAATTCCATATTTAAATACAAAATGTTTTTTTAAGAATATTATTATTACTTATGTAAGTATTGTAAGAATGTATTTTATGTTGTACTGATGAAGGCATTAGCCGAAACGTTTACTGTCGTATCAGTCTAAAAATAAAGCTCAAATTTATTGTTTTCATTGCACAATTTGTTTGTGTATTTTGTATTTTACTCCACCAGTTAGACAGCATCTCATGTTTCTTGGTTTTGTGTCCAGCGTGCAGTTCACCATGACGTCACTTCCTGTAGCTCTTTTCCTCATTAATTCAAGGTATATTTTTAAAATGGAAACTCGGATAGGAAAGGCTCAATATGAACTTGGTAAGATCATTGGTGGGGTTATCGGTAAGATAAGTATATTTGGGGAGGGGGGAGGGGGTTAATTTGAGATGTAATTGGTAAGAAAATTGTAAGGACACTTGTTAAAACAAAAATGGTAAGGTAATAGTTAAGATACTTTTTTAAAATAGTTGTAAAGTAGTTTAAGTGTTTGAGTACACTGCCGTGAAGGGTTTGGCTACAATGGATGGTTCTTGATCAAACGTGGTACATAACAGTTAGATGATTCATATTTAGAAATTAAATGTAATTAAAATTCTCTATGTCTAAAAGCTAAGCAGATTTCATTTCAAAATTTTTTGAGAAATGGACTTAACGGTCGACAACATTCGCCATGTTAAACTTCCTTTTGTATGAGCCAGTCTTCACGAAATTCGAAAGGCGGCTTCCCTATTTCCACCGAAATGATTGAAGGCACTTATTTTGGTGGTATGACGCCAATGCTAGTGGCAATATTGAACATATCAAATGGTCTTTTTTTTACTTATGGTCCCATGATCCAGAAATTTGTTACGTGGTTTCTAGACATGACTGATATATTACTTTTGCTCTGAACAGTCAGTGCTTGTATTTTTATAAAGGGTCACTAACGCAAGATGTCATGTTGTCAATATAAACACGATTGGCATTTTGATACGTGTTAGGACAATATACAGTTGCAAGGAATTGTCTCGGAAGTACATATTACTACATTAGGACACTGATTTGTTAACATAGACTTGTCTTATTTCCGCCGTCTACTGCATTAGACATTGATACTACAAAATATATGTCTATGCTACAGTTTACTCATTAGACACTGATGTCAACATAGATTTGTCTTATGCTACAGTTTACCTCATTAGGACACTGATATGTCAACATAGATTTGTCTTATCGCTACAGTTTACCTCATTAGGACACTGATATGTCAACATAGATTTGTCTTATCGCTACAGTTTACCTCATTAGGACACTGATATGTCAACATAGATTTGTCTTATTGCTACAGTTTACCTCATTAGGACACTGATATGTCAACATAGATTTGTCTTATCGCTACAGTTTACATCATTAGGACACTGATATGTCAACATAGATTTGTCTTATCGCTACAGTTTACCTCATTAGGACACTGATATGTCAACATAGATTTGTCTTATCGCTACAGTTTACCTCATTAGGACACTGATATGTCAACATAGATTTGTCTTATCGCTACAGTTTACCTCATTAGGACACTGATATGTCAACATAGATTTGTCTTATCGCTACAGTTTACCTCATTAGGACACTGATATGTCAACATAGATTTGTCTTATCGCTACAGTTTACCTCATTAGGACACTGATATGTCAACATAGATTTGTCTTATTGCTACAGTTTACCTCATTAGGACACTGATATGTCAACATAGATTTGTCTTATTGCTACAGTTTACCTCATTAGGACACTGATATGTCAACATAGATTTGTCTTATCGCTACAGTTTACCTCATTAGGACACTGATATGTCAACATAGATTTGTCTTATCGCTACAGTTTACCTCATTAGGACACTGATATGTCAACATAGATTTGTCTTATCGCTACAGTTTACCTCATTAGGACACTGATATGTCAACATAGATTTGTCTTATTGCTACAGTTTACCTCATTAGGACACTGATATGTCAACATAGATTTGTCTTATCGCTACAGTTTACCTCATTAGGACACTGATATGTCAACATAGATTTGTCTTATTGCTACAGTTTACCTCATTAGGACACTGATATGTCAACATAGATTTGTCTTATCGCTACAGTTTACCTCATTAGGACACTGATATGTCAACATAGATTTGTCTTATTGCTACAGTTTACCTCATTAGGACACTGATATGTCAACATAGATTTTGTCTTATCGCTACAGTTTACCTCATTAGGACACTGATATGTCAACATATTTTTGTCTTATCGCTACAGTTTACCTCATTAGGACACTGATATGTCAACATAGATTTGTCTTATCGCTACAGTTTACCTCATTAGGACACTGATATGTCAACATAGATTTGTCTTATCGCTACAGTTTACCTCATTAGGACACTGATATGTCAACATAGATTTGTCTTATTACTACAGGTTACTAGATTAACCTCACTGATCGGATAACATGGATTTTTCTTTTTGCTACAGGTTACTACATTACGACATTGGTCCTCATTTGCAACAACGCCAGCAGTTTCATAACATACTGTTGTTTTGGTAGTAACTTCCGCCGAGAGAGTGGACGCATGATAAGGTCGTGGCTGATGAAGGTCTGTCCTGGAAGTTGTGTCGTCATGTGCTTTGAGGACAATTCCAGGATATCGTATGGTGACACGGCGAACTCATCAAAGACGGGTGTGTAGTAATATAACTGAGCTGATAGTTTATATTAGAATTCTGTATTAAACTAAGTTATTTCAATAGACACGACCAAAGGGTATGATTGCCTGTCTGTTGCCGCTATTGTTTTCTGCACGAACACACCCGGCAGAGTCAATTTTATCTTATCTTATCTGTTTACAGACGCCCCTTCTATACAGAAGATTATTGTGTCCTACGCTTATCTATGGTTTGTGTTTAGTCCTGCATTTTTATTAGAGATTTAAATGTTGATAAAGTGTTGGTTTTCCTGGATTCTTCAGGCAACCCATTCCACGCCCGAATTCCGGACGGGAAGAAGGAAAACTTGTGTTTGTTCTTGCATACAGAATAAGAAAGGTGTTTTTATCCTTATGTCTATCTGAGGGTTGTATTAAGTTATCTTTGTGTTGTTTTTCTAAATTAGAATTAATTGCTTTATGTATGATTACTACTTTGCTCTTGGTTCTTCTATCCTCTAGTGTTTCAAGGTTTAATGATTTAGAGATTTTAAGAAAAGACTTATTCAAGAGTCACAGCACATGGGATGATTGTGTAGTTCTTACAAGCGTGTTAAAAGTTAGCCACGGCTACTCTTTCCATAAGCTATTTTTAACCGTGTAACAACTCTTTTCTATCTTTAGCTTTTGCTATTTTTGGATAACACCGCAGCTAAACTTTATATTCATTTTATTATACATTATAACTTCTTGTATATCTGTTCGTTGGGGGGGGGGTATTTTTTTTGCCAAAACTTTCGCTTTTTTGTGACAACCTGTCAGGCCTATGTATATCCTGTTTTGTGACAACCTGTCAGGCCTATGTCTATGTATATCTTGTTTAAATAACACTTATATTTCAGTAGGAGTGACACAGAGAATTTGAGCTTTCTCAGATTTTGTTAAAATATTAGTTAGCCATGTTCGAAAGAAAGTGTATGCTTACCTGGGAATGAAGAAAACTACTTGTGGTATTGGATTTTAAATGTCACCGAAATAAAGTTTTAATAAACATGACAAGATATTTTTTAATAGTTCTGACAGTCGTTGGAAAATAAAATGTATCAATTTTTGAAATTGTACATGTCTTCTTAATGCTAAGCGTCTTTTTGACTACATACATTGATTCAGATCCTGAGATTGTTGAAATTGTTCTTACCATTGTTTACATCAATGACATACTTTGTTTTACTATGTCAGAGCTTCACTTTTTGTTTACACCAATTACATACACTGTTATACTCTACTAGTGCTGTCAATGTACTAGAATTGTTTACACATGTAACATTCACAGTTATACTCTACTAGTGCTGTCAATGTACTATCATTGTTTACACATGTAACATTCACAGTTATACTCTACTAGTGCTGTCAATGTACTACAATTGTTTACACATGTAACATTCACAGTTATACTCTACTAGTGCTGTCAATGTACTATCATTGTTTACACATGTAACATTCACAGTTATACTCTACTAGTGCTGTCAATGTACTATCATTGTTTACACATGTAACATTCACAGTTATACTCTACTAGTGCTGTCAATGTACTACAATTGTTTACACATGTAACATTCACAGTTATACTCTACTAGTGCTGTCAATGTACTATCATTGTTTACACATGTAACATTCACAGTTATACTCTACTAGTGCTGTCAATGTACTATCATTGTTTACACATGTAACATTCACAGTTATACTCTACTAGTGCTGTCAATGTACTATCATTGTTTACACATGTAACATTCACAGTTATACTCTACTAGTGCTGTCAATGTACTATCATTGTTTACACATGTAACATTCACAGTTATACTCTACTAGTGCTGTCAATGTACTATCATTGTTTACACATGTAACATTCACAGTTATACTCTACTAGTGCTGTCAATGTACTATCATTGTTTACACATGTAACATTCACAGTTATACTCTACTAGTGCTGTCAATGTAATATCATTGTTTACACATGTAACATTCACAGTTATACTCTACTAGTGCTGTCAAATGTACTACAATTGTTTACTCCCAAACACATTATTGGTTATACTCTGACAGAGCTGACGCTAATTTCCAAGACGAAGTCGATGAAAACTTCCGAAGGTGTGACCACGTCAGCTGATGCCACTAGCAGCGTCATGACGACCTCAGACTCAAAGACTCACTCACGTTGGTCAGAAAAATCCTAGCTCACAGGGATTCTCGGTTCATAAAAGTGTTTGGCCTCCTAGTTGACAGGGGATTCGCAGTTCATCAAAGTGTTTGGCCTCCAAGCTCACATGGATTCTCAATTCATCAAAGTGTTTGGCCTCCTAGCTCACAGGGATTATCAGTTCATCAAATCATTTGTCACGAATGTGTCTTTATTTCAACGTCATCATTTGATGACGACAGATGCCGAACCTCAGGAGATACTACTTCTGTCTTGACGTGACAGTCCTAGATTGACAGGTCTGTCACTGTCATAGATTGACAGGTATGTCACTGTCATAGATTGACAGGTCTGTCACTGTCATAGATTGACAGGTCTGTCACTGTCATAGATTGACAGGTATGTCACTGTCATAGATTGACAGGTCTGTCACTGTCATAGATTGACAGGTCTGTCACTGTCATAGATTGACAGGTCTGTCACTGTCATAGATTGACAGGTCTGTCAGTGTCATAGATTGAAAGGTTTGTCACTGTCATAGATTGACAGGTCTGTCCCAGTGGTTTAGGCATTAAGGTGACCACACGCGTGCCCCAGATTCTTAAGCTATGACAATAGCGTGTTAGATAGTCGTGTTAGATAGTCGTGTTAGATAGTCATGTTAGATAGTCGTGTTAGATAGTCGTGTTAGATAGTTGTGTTAGATAGTTGTGTTAGATAGTTGTGTTAGATAGTTGTGTTAGAGAGATGTGTTAGATAGTTGTGTTAGATAGTCGTGTTAGATAGTCGTGTCAGATAGTTGTGTTAGATAGTTGTGTTAGATAGTTGTGTTAGATAGTTGTGTTAGATAGTTGTGTTAGATAGTTGTTTTAGATAGTTGTGTTAGATAGTTTTGTTAGATAGTTGTGTTAGATAGTTGTGTTAGATAGTGGTGTTAGATAGTTGTGTTAGATAGTTGTGTTAGATAGTCGTGTTAGATAGTTGTGTTAGATAGTCGTGTTAGATAGTTGTGTTAGATAGTCATGCTAGCTACTCGGTTCACATATTTATCAACTCTACACATTGTTTACATGTGATTAAATCATCAGAACAACATGACACTTTGTCAACGTAGTAGTTCAAGAATTGTGAGGCTGTTACTTATCTAATAAATGTTGGCATGAATTGGTGTAAAAGTTCTGCATCAGGACTAGATTTCTTTTATTGTTTTAAATTGTATTTAAGTTGATTATCCTTTCATTTAATCTAATAAATGTACAGTGAGATGTATGTTTGATACAATGTACAGTGAGATGTATGTTTGATACAATGTACAGTGAGATGTATGTTTGATACAATGTACAGTGAGATGTATGTTTGATACAATGTACAGTGAGATGTATGTTTGATACAATGTACAGTGAGATGTATGTTTGATACAATGTACAGTGAGATGTATGTTTGATACAATGTACAGTGAGATGTATGTTTGATACAATGTACAGTGAGATGTATGTTTGATACAATGTACAGTGAGTGAGATGTATGTTTCATACAATGTACAGTGAGATGTATGTTTGATACAATGTACAGTGAGATGTATGTTTCATACAATGTACAGTGAGATGTATGTTTCATACAATGTACAGTGAGATGTATGTTTGATACAATGTACAGTGAGATGTATGTTTGATACAATGTACAGTGAGATGTATGTTTCATACAATATCGAAACTCACTTTTAGGTTCCAGATTGTTTCTGAAATAAATATCCATGAAAACAATTTTTTAAGTTGTGTTTGTATCTTTGATCTGTTGTAATTTTAAACCTTGAGTTTAAAACAAAATGCGTTCAGAACACAACAATGAAACTCATATTTTACTTTTATATCTGGTAAAAAAAATAATTTCAATACAAAATCTAGCTTTTGTATAATATGCTATAATACATGTTGGTATTTTTTGTAAATGTTTAATTCAAACTTTGCCATTAGTAGTAAGGGTCATTTTAAAAACGATACTTGTTGTAGGTTCGTTTTATATTTATAAAATGTATTTATTTGTTTTTTTAATATATTTAAATAGTTCCTTCCTTCAATATTTATAAACTTCTTACGGCCAGGTCTTAAACATTTTCTAGGCGTGCAGGATAACTGACCAAATGACGTACGCGCTCCAAAAATTCATTTTGTACATCACTTGCAAACCATAAAGATGAACAAATAAGATAAGCATTTAGTGTTCATAAGTCTTGTGTGGCGAAATTATCATGAAGAAAGTCATTAAACATTTAGTGTTCGTAAGGTTGTGTAGCGAGTATACCACAAAGAAAGACAGTACGCTCTTTTATTGATGTCATTCTACAGGACTGCAATGATAAGAGAATGATAGTTGCACAATGCCTCTCCGAATCGCGCATAGATTTTAAATTCTTACCAAAAAATCTTCTTCTTGTCAAACATAATTGTTTTCCAGTAATCAGTTTTGGTCTTTGTAGCAAAAAACGTTTGAAACTGTAAAAATAGCAAAACGTTTTTCCTTCCCATTGCACTACAAAAACATCGTTGACATCCGGGTACTTGATGAAGAATGATGAAGTGCATGAACCAAGTACTTGCTTAAGCATAATGAAGTGCATGAACCGAGTACTTCCTTATGCATTTTCAAGTGTATTAATTGAGTGTTTGTTCATGTATGATTAAGTACATGAACCGAGTGCTTGCTCATATATGATGTAGTATATGAACCGAGTGCTTGCTCATATATGATGTAGTATCTGAACCGAGTGCTTGCTCATATATGATGTAGTATATGAACCGAGTGCTTGCTCATATATGATGTAGTATATGAATTGATCGCTTGCTCTTGTATGATATTATATGAAAAACGGTGCCTTTATTTACACAACGTACTCACACCTTTCGATATCATTCGTTTAGTAATTGTAAACATTCCAGTTCAATTGCGCACCACTTTTGAACCAGGAAGTTGGACAAAACACACAACACGTTTCGGGTTTCTATTTATGAAAACTTCCAACAATTTCCCGAAGGACTTGAACACATTGACGTCTGATATTTCTAAGAAAAACTATTAAAATATAATTCTTAACAATTGTTTAGTGTGTAAAAAAAATTTATGATCGCTTGAATGTAGAGAAAGAAATTGATTACCGCCAAGTTTCAAATAATATATAACTGCAATCTTTTGGATCTTATGATACGTAAAAATTGATATTAGCAAACATTAGACATTTTTTTATTTCATGTTATGTAACAATAATGAAGTATTTCTAATTATATTTAAAAGAATATTACTATATAAGTAATTATTTTTTCAAATCTTAAGAAATTATTTCATTATTTATTAATAAGAAATGAATACATTCAAACTCTGGCCCTGTGTTTGATATCCTGATATACAACATAAATTATGTTTATACAAAGTTCATGTTTAATGATGCCATAAGAAACTGACACGCACGAAATGACAGCTCAATTTTACAAACATTCACATCGCATTTTGAAGTCTCACTAGACGGCACAGTTTGTTTACAAACTGCGAACTGTTAGACTGTCAGACATCTGTCAGCGGTGTCAGTGAATTGTCACAGGTCTGTCAGTGGCTTGTCCCAGGACTGTCCATAGGCTGTCATCAGACTGTCCATAGGCTGTCATCAGACTGTCAGTCGTCTGCTGGTGGACATGGACGAAATTCTGACAGACAGCAGTACGTACAATGTGAGTGACGCAGAGAAGACCACCATTTCTCACCTCAAGTACCTCAACTTAACAATCATAACAGTTGGGCCTGCTATCTTGGTCATTATAGGTATACCAGGTAATTACATTACTGTTGGGCCTGCTATCTTTGTCATCATAGGTAAACCAGGTAATTACATTACTGTTGGGCCTGCTATCTTGGTCATTATAGGTATACCAGGTAATTACATTACTGTTGGGCCTGCTATCTTTGTCATCATAGGTAAACCAGGTAATTACAATACTGTTGGGCCTGCTATCTTGGTCATTATAGGTATACCAGTTAATTACATTACTGTTGGGCCTGCTATCTTGGTCATCATAGGTAAACCAGGTAATAACGTCATAGTGGTCAGCCTAATTATATCAGGTAAATACATCATATTTGGTTTATTAAATCTTCTTGGTGAATACATCCTATTGGTCATCATTTTGATCATCATAGGTATATCTCAGGTAAATACGTCATAGTGGTCATCATATGTATATCAGGTAAATACGTCATAGTGGTCATCATATGTATATCAGGTAAATACGTCATAGTGGTCATCTTTAAGTATACAAGGTAAATATATCGTATTGGGTTTCTTTTTTATACCTGGTGAATACACAATAGTTGCCATCCTACAGTGTCATATATCTGGTAAAATATTTAACTTGTAGACATGAGAATTTTTTTTTCCTATTTTACATTGGAGTAAAAGCTTGATTTATAAAATCCTTTTTACCAATTTTTTATAAACCCATTATTTTTAATGTTTATATTATTTTAAAAAATTAATTGTTATGCCTAGGTCTTCGCATTTTTGTAACAATTACAACCCAGTTCACTCTTTAAAGAAAAATAATTTTTTGTTTTTTAAAATTTTAAATATTACCTTCTTTTGAATATCAATAAATTAAAGTAAACATGTTTGCACCAAAATACAAAAAATCTTGACAGCCGACTTAGGAAATAAATAAAATTTTGGAAAAAAAAATAAATTCTCATCGAAGTAACAGGTGTCTGCCAAGCTTTTAGAAAATGGCCCCAAACAAACACATAGAAAGTTAAGTTGTTTTACTTTTATATTTAAAATTAGCGATACCTGAAAAACTAATGTGTTTGAAAATAGTATTACAGTAACTGTTAATTGAATGATGTGTAGTATAGCAACAAAAAATAATGAGAAAAACAGTTGTGTTTATAAGTTGTTTACAAAAATAGCTGTAACGTGAGTGACGCAGAGAAAACATTAAATTTTCTCCGTTTTTTTCGTGTCCTTTTTCAGACATTGGAATAATTGCGTGCTTTTAGAAATCTTTTTTAAAAAATTTATTAAAACCCATTTTTATTTTGAAATATGTTTACCAAAGTGTTAATTATATTTTCAACTCATTTGATCAAATCTTTGAAAAAAATAATATTTCATTGACTACATTACCTGCATGAATATTGCTATTACATAGTTTGTCATTTTTTTCTGATACCATCTTTTTGTTCAACACCAAACTAGGTTTCTGATACTATCTATTTGTTAAATAACAACAAACTGGGTTTCTGATATCATCTATTTGTTAAAAAAACAAAAAAACAACAACTAAGTTTCCTTCTATCATCTAACTAAAGCGATTCTATATTATTGTATGCTCTAACACCATTGCAATATTTTAATTCTAAGTGAACTCTATCACCAGGCAATATCCTAACTATCATGGTACTCTCTATCAACAGGCAATATCCTATCAAAGTACTCTCTATCACCAGGCAATATCCTAACTATCATGGTACTCTCTATCACCAGGCAATATCCTAACTATCACGGTACTCTCTATCACCAGGCAATATCCTAACTATCGTTGTACTCTCTATCACCAGGCAATATCCTGACTATCGTTGTACTCTCTATCACTAGGCAATATCCTAACTATCGTTGTACTCTCTATCACCAGGCAATATCCTAACTATCGTTGTACTCTCTATCACTAGGCAATATCCTAACTATCACGGTACTCTCTATCACCAGGCAATATCCTAACTATCGTTGTACTCTCTATCACCAGGCAATATCCTAACTATCGTTGTACTCTCTATCACTAGGCAATATCCTAACTATCGTTGTACTCTCTATCACCAGGCAATATCCTAACTATCGTTGTACTCTCAAGGCGAGTGATGCAGGAAGGAGTGTTTAATGTCTACCTTAAGAGTATGTGTTTCTTCAACGTTGTCTCGCTGACAATCTTCACGGTCAGGAACTTTGTTGTCGCTTGGACGGGGAGTGAGTTTGTGGTCTACAGCAGCCTGCTGTGTGGGTGAGGATAGAGTTCACTTTCCCTTAATGACACTTAAATAACTTATCCTGAGATACACGAGAGGTAACTTTCCTTGAGTTACACTAGAATTAACTTTACTTGAGAGACAATATATTTAATTTACCATGAGAAACACGAGTTTCCCAGAGTTACCCAGAAACTAAGTTTATTACCAGAGGCTTAAATGTAATTTTGTTGCTTTTCCCCTTAATTTCAAAATAGAAAATTTAGCAATGGTGACATGTCTTCATATTTTTGTATTTTTGCTGAATTCATCGAAATAATTATTAAAAACTATTTTATTCATTTAATTCAAATAAATTATCGAAAAAAAGACAAATCTGAAAATTTAAAATTGGATAATCTTTGTTTTATGAAGAAAGAAAATTCAACTCCTTACTTTTCATGGTTGTAATTTATCCTATTTATAATATAACTAGACGCCCCACGCAGACTTGCATATGGAGAGTGCAAAGAAAGTGGAGAAAGAACGGACACAAACTACAGCACGAAGAAATCAAAACAATGCGAGTAAACGTCGGTTAATAAACGGGAAGCGGGTAACAACAACCTCAGTGCGCATGTCTTTACGTTTACTCGCTATTTTTTATTTACGTAGTGCTGCTTTTTGTGTCTGTACTCTCACACCCCCCCAACCGTTCTTTGCCCTGTCTATGATGAGCAAGTCTACGGCGTGTGCTACGCCGTGGGTCTCTCCAGAGTTCCTACTTTTCATTCACTCACAGTGGTTTGCCCAAACCCACCCGATTTTGACAGCTGTGTCTTTCAGGAAGTCTTCACCCGTCACTAAATCATTAGTGTCGTATGCTACGTAGCGGGTCAGCTAGTGTTGGCAATAAAGGGGTAAAAGAACGGGCACAAACAGACATTTTTAAAAATTAAAAAAACACCAATGTTTTCGCTGGGGCTTGACCCACGACCTTCCCCGTATAAGACGGACGTGATAACCAGTACACGACGAATCTCACGTTATTCTGTGAAGGAACAATGCAAGGAAAACGCAAGGACCATTGTAACTCTCGATACATTGGTCGACCCCAGCGATGGTCATTCGCCATGCTCGGTTGCACATACTTGCGTCGTGGTGTCACGCAGGGTCCCACGAAGAGAATTATATATATAGATAGATAATATTAATGTATCCTTTTTATAATATAATATATAATATGTATGGTTTAGATTTATGATATAATATTTAATATTTTTGTAACCTATTTATAATATAATCAATATACATAATTCCCGTTGTCTGTATGTATGTATGGATGTAATGTATTATATGACGTCAGTGTTTGATCTTATATTTAATACAAGGTGTGCAAATTAAAGATGCGCTGTAAAAAATCTTATATGACGTCATTGTTTTAGTTCATATTTTCATTTTTGACAAGGGAACAATGTAAAAAGAAGATTTGATGATGGTTAATTATAAAATTAAAAAACAAAGGGGGCGCAGTAGGCGCCCTACAACCCCTATTATAAAATACCTTGTGTACATTTCTGAAAGTTTAATATTTCGTATTTAAGACAAGTTATTTGGGCTTTTGAAAAAAGGTGGGCGCCGTAGGCGTCCTAAAAAAGGGCATTTTTAAAACATAAATAGATTTCAGCTGAAAAAGTCCGCCAATTTTGACGGGTAATACACTAGTATATAATATTTAATTATCCAATTTATAATATAATATATAATTTTTATGTATCCCATTTATAATACAATATATAATATTTATGTATTCTGCTATAAACGGACATTTAAACTTGAGTTCATTCTTTATTTTAGTCAAACATTTTTTTATCTGAGCACGTCTGTTGTTTTAGTCCAACATTTATTTATCTGAGCACGTCTGTTGTTTTAGTCCAACATTTATTTATCTGATCACGTCTGTTGTTTTAGTCCAACATTTGTTTATCTGATCACGTCTGTTGTTTTAGTCCAACATTTGTTTATCTAATCACGTCTGTTGTTTTAGTCCAACATTTATTTATCTGATCACGTCTGTTGTTTTAGTCCAACATTTGTTTATCTAATCACGTCTGTTGTTTTAGTCCAACATTTATTTATCTGATCACGTCTGTTGTTTTAGTCCAACATTTGTTTATCTGATCACGTCTGTTGTTTTAGTCCAACATTTGTTTATCTGATCACGTCTGTTGTTTTAGTCCAACATTTGTTTATCTGATCACGTCTGTTGTTTTAGTCCAACATTTGTTTATCTGATCACGTGTGTTGTTTTAGTCCAACATTTGTTTATCTGATCACGTCTGTTGTTTTAGTCCAACATTAATTTATCTGAGCACGTCTGTTGTTTTAGTCCAACATTTATTTATCTGATCACGTCTATTGTTTTAGTCCAACATTTAATTATCTGATCACGTCTGTTGTTTTAGTCCAACATTTGTTTATCTGATCACGTCTGTTGTTTTAGTCCAACATTAATTTATCTGAGCACGTCTGTTGTTTTAGTCCAACATTTATTTATCTGATCACGTCTGTTGTTTTAGTCCAACATTTGTTTATCTGATCACGTCTGTTGTTTTAGTCCAACATTTGTTTATCTGATCACGTCTGTTGTTTTAGTCCAACATTAATTTATCTGAGCACGTCTGTTGTTTTAGTCCAACATTTGTTTATCTGATCACGTCTGTTGTTTTAGTCCAACATTTATTTATCTGATCACGTCTGTTGTTTTAGTCCAACATTTGTTTATCTGATCACGTCTGTTGTTTTAGTCCAACATTTGTTTATCTGATCACGTCTGTTGTTTTAGTCCAACATTTGTTTATCTGATCACGTCTGTTGTTTTAGTCCAACATTTATTTATCTGATCACGTCTGTTGTTTTAGTCCAACATTTGTTTATCTGATCACGTCTGTTGTTTTAGTCCAACATTTGTTTATCTGATCACGTCTGTTGTTTTAGTCCAACATTTATTTATCTGCTCACGTCTGTTGTTTTAGTCCAACATTTATTTATCTGATCACGTCTGTTGTTTTAGTCCAACATTTGTTTATCTGATCACGTCTGTTGTTTTAGTCCAACATTTGTTTATCTGATCACGTCTGTTGTTTTAGTCCAACATTAATTTATCTGAGCACGTCTGTTGTTTTAGTCCAACATTTGTTTATCTGATCACGTCTGTTGTTTTAGTCCAACATTTATTTATCTGATCACGTCTGTTGTTTTAGTCCAACATTTGTTTATCTGATCACGTCTGTTGTTTTAGTCCAACATTTGTTTATCTGATCACGTCTGTTGTTTTAGTCCAACATTTGTTTATCTGATCACGTCTGTTGTTTTAGTCCAACATTTGTTTATCTGATCACGTCTGTTGTTTTAGTCCAACATTAATTTATCTGAGCACGTCTGTTGTTTTAGTCCAACATTTATTTATCTAATCACGGCTGTTGTTTTAGTCCAACATTTGTTTATCTGATCACGTCTGTTGTTTTAGTCCAACATTTGTTAATGTGATAACATTTTTTTTTAAAAGTCTCCTGCATTTTCACAGACTCACCAGGTGGATTACCTTGACATTGCATAGTATAACAAACTGGCATCTGATATTTGTCACCGGATGTCGGCTGCTTTTCCTTACCAAACGGTAAGTCACGTGACACCAAATTTATTTAAGCCACATTTCACTAAAAGTATGTAACTATAAAACTAATGGCCACATTTCACTATAAGTATTTAACTATAAAGCTAATGGCCACGTTTCACTAAAAGTATGTAACTATAAAACTAATGGCCACATTTCACTAAAAGTATTTAACTATAAAACTAATGGCCACATTTCACTATGAGTATTTAACTATAAAGCTAATGGCCACGTTTCACTAAAAGTATGTAACTATAAAGCTAATGGCCACATTTCACTAAAAGTGAAATATAATGCCCTATGCCCACATCAATACGGCTTTAGAAAAAACAGATCATGTGAAACACAATTAATAGGTTTATTAGATGAACTATCAAAAGGCTTGGTCAAAAATGATCAAATAGATACAATATTACTAGACTTCTCAAAAGCATTTGACAAAGTTCACCACCTTAGTTTACTTAAAAAACTTAACTACTTTGGAATCTCAGGTTCCTTACATCACTGGATCCAAGAGTTCCTTTTGGGCAGGGATCAAACTGTAATAATTAATGGATCTAAATCTGCACAAATAAAGGTTAACTCAGGAGTTCCACAAGGAACTGTGCTAGGTCCCTTACTCTTTTTAATTTAAATAAATGATTTATCCAACAACATCTCAACAGGTACAAAAGTTAGGTTATTTGCTGACGATTGTATAATCTATAGAGCAATTAAATCAGAACAAGATAGCTAAATTTTACAAAAAGACTTAGATGAATTGATCAAATGGGAAACTAACTGGAGTATGTCTTTCCACCCAGAAAAGTGTCAACTGTTAAGAGTAACAAAGAAAAAGAAACAAATAAATTCAAAATATTACATTCATGGAAAAGAACTAACCCAAACTAAGGATGAAATACTTAGGACTCTTAATAAATGAGAAACTATCATGGAATCCCCATGTCAATGAAGTTATTAAAAAATCAAACAAAACCTTAGGCTTTATAAAAAGGAATTTTAACAAATGTAATAGAGATATAAAACTAAAATGCTACCTCACTTTGGCGAGACCTGTACTAGAATATGCATCTTCTGTATGGGACCAATCCACCAAAGAAAACATTGATAAACTAGAACAAATTCAAAAAAGAGCTGCCAGATTCATAACTGGAGAATATTCGAAACTGACAAGAATAACACCATTAGTTAAAATCATTAAACCTTGAAACACTAGAGGATAGAAGAACCAAGAGCAAAGTAGTAATCATACATAAAGCAATTAATTCTAATTTGGAAATATAAAACAAAGATAACTTAATACAACCCTCAGATAGACATAAGGAAAAAAACACCTTTCTTATTCTGTATGCAAGAACAAACACATACAAGTTTTCCTTCTTCCCGTCCGGAATTTGGGCGTGGAATGGGTTGCCTGAAGAATCCAGGAAAACCAACACTTTATCAACATTTAAATCTCTAATAAAAATGCAGGACTAAACACAAACCATAGATAAGCGTAGGACGCAATAATCTTCTGTATAGAAGTATAGAAGGAGCGTCTCTAAACAGATAAGATAAGATAAGTATGTAACTATAAAACTAATGGCCACATTTCACTATAAGTATTTAACTATAAAACTAATGGCCACATTTCACTAAAAGTATGTAGCTATAAAACTAATGACCACTTTTCACTAAAAGTATGTAGCTATAAAACTAATGGCCACATTTCACTAAAAGTTTGGAAATATAAAACTAATGATTCGTCAATAAACTGGATGTGGTAATAAAACAACCTCGTAAAAACAAAGTTTTGACTATAAATCCCTTATATATGAGACATAACTAAAAGTATTGATTATGTTCAAACGCGACAAACATTTACAGACTGAATTTGTCTTAACCCCCGGGGAGGGGGTGGGAGAGGGGAAAGGTCTGGTCACCGATCGCTGGACCGAGCTCAGCGTGACACGTAAGATGTAAACAAAAGCACGATGTTGCGTCAACGCGCGAACTGAACTGTCACGTGAAAAAAAAACAATAACAAACCGTGAAATTGAATTACATATGCCGTGTAGAGATTAACTAAAAATGAATAACTTTAATTATGGTACGTTGGATCGATTTGCAAATTTTGATACGATGCATTGTTAGGTGACACAAGTCTATGTGCCAAATTTCAGGTCGATGGTATCATGGGAAGTGTGTCATTTTTTACTTTCATTTTTCCGCCCGGTTGCCCGACGACGAACGACAAGATTTCGAAGTTAATATAAGGGATTTAAAAATAAAACAAAAAACCTCAGAAACACATGTGGTAAACTAAATTATTCAATGTAGCACTACAAATGAACATTCTCCTTTCTTAAAACAATGTTACGATACAAATAAAGTTTTTACCGAATTTTGTGAAATGTTTACTTATAAAACTTTCTTTCACTTTCGTTGTCGATAGTGTTAAATAGACAGTGTTAAATAGATAGTGTTAAATAGATAGCGTTATATAGATAGCGTTAAATAGATAGCGTTAAATAGATAGCGTTAAAAAGATAGCGTTAAATAGATAGCTTTAAATAGATAGCGTTAAATAGATAGTGTTAAATAGATAGTGTTAAATAGATAGTGTTAAATAGATAGTGTTAAATAGATAGTGTTAAATAGATAGTGTTAAATAGATAGTGTGAAATAGATCGTGTTAAAAAGATAGTGCTAAATAGATAGTGTTAAATAGATAGTGTTAAATAGATAGTGTTAAATAGATAGTGTTAAATATATAGTGTTAAATAGATAGTGTTAAATAGATAGTGTTAAATAGATAGTGTTGAATAGATAGTGTTAAATAGATAGTGTTAAAAAGATAGTGTTAAAAAGATAGTGTTAAATAGATAGTGTTAAATAGATATTGTTAAATATATAGTGTTAAAAAGATAGTGTTGAATAGATAGTGTTAAATATATGGTGTTAAATAGATAGTGTTAAATATATAGTGTTAAATAGATAGTGTTATATAGACAGTGTTAAATAAATAGTGTTAAACAGATAGTGTTAAATAGATAGTGTTAAATAGATAGTGTTAAATAGATAGTGTTAAATAGATAGTGTTAAATAGATAGTGTTAAATAGATAGTGTTAAATAGATAGTGTTAAATAGATAGTGTTAAATAGACAGTGTTAAATTGACAGTGTTAAATAGATAGTGTTAAATAGATAGTGTGAAATAGATAGTGTTAAAAAAATAGTGCTAAATAGATAGTGTTAAATATATAGTGTTAAATATATAGTGTTAAATAGATAGTGTTAAATAGATAGTGTTAAATAGATAGTGTTAAATAGATAGTGTTAAAAAGATAGTGTTAAATAGATAGTGTGAAATAGATAGTGTTAAAAAGATAGTGTTAAATAGATAGTGTTAAATAGATAGTGTTAAATAGATAGTGTTAAATAGACAGTGTTAAATAGATAGTGTTAAATAGATAGCGTTATATAGATAGCGTTAAATAGATAGCGTTAAATAGATAGCGTTAAAAAGATAGCGTTAAATAGATAGCTTTAAATAGATAGCGTTAAATAGATAGTGTTAAATAGATAGTGTTAAATAGATAGTGTTAAATAGATAGTGTTAAATAGATAGTGTTAAATAGATAGTGTTAAATAGATAGTGTGAAATAGATAGTGTTAAAAAGATAGTGCTAAATAGATAGTGTTAAATAGATAGTGTTAAATAGATAGTGTTAAATAGATAGTGTTAAATATATAGTGTTAAATAGATAGTGTTAAATAGATAGTGTTAAATAGATAGTGTTGAATAGATAGTGTTAAATAGATAGTGTTAAAAAGATAGTGTTAAAAAGATAGTGTTAAATAGATAGTGTTAAATAGATATTGTTAAATATATAAGTGTGAAAAAGATAGTGTTGAATAGATAGTGTTAAATATATGGTGTTAAATAGATAGTGTTAAATATATAGTGTTAAATAGATAGTGTTATATAGACAGTGTTAAATAAATAGTGTTAAACAGATAGTGTTAAATAGATAGTGTTAAATAGATAGTGTTAAATAGATAGTGTTAAATAGATAGTGTTAAATAGATAGTGTTAAATAGATAGTGTTAAATAGATAGTGTTAAATAGATAGTGTTAAATAGATAGTGTTAAATAGACAGTGTTAAATTGACAGTGTTAAATAGAAAGTGTTAAATAGATAGTGTGAAATAGATAGTGTTAAAAAAATAGTGCTAAATAGATAGTGTTTAATATATATTGTTAAATATATAGTGTTAAATAGATAGTGTTAAATAGATAGTGTTAAATAGATAGTGTTGAATAGATAGTGTTAAATAGATAGTGTTAAAAAGATAGTGTTAAAAAGATAGTGTTAAATAGATATTGTTAAATATATAGTGTTAAAAAGATAGTGTTGAATAGATAGTGTTAAATATATGGTGTTAAATAGATAGTGTTAAATATATAGTGTTAAAAAGTTAGTGTTAAATAGATAGTGTTAAATAGATAGTGTTAAATAGATAGTGTTAAATAGATAGTGTTAAATAGATAGTGTTAAATAGATAGTGTTAAATAGACAGTGTTAAATAGACAGTTTTAAATAGTGTTAAATAGATAGTGTTAAATTTTGTTTCTAGAGCTACACAAAATATGTCAGCTATGCATACACCATATTATCGTATTTTTTCCTCAGCTGTTCCAAGTATCCCAGCTGTGCAAACCCCAGACTTGTTATTTTATGTTTCTGTGCGTTGTGCGCCCTACTTCAGATGGTTGTTATCCTTAAAGGAGTAGTCTATAAGAACAAGAAAGGGTAGGTAATGAACATTCCTTAAAGGAGTAGTCTATAAGAACAAGAAAGGGTAGGTAATGAACATTCCTTAAAGGAGTAGTCTATAAGGACAAGAATGGGTAGGTAATGCACATCCCATGGCTGACATTCTTTACCGCAAATAAATGAGCTTTCAACTTTTTTTGTCTAAATTATCGTATTTCGTAAAGCAATATGTTTGAGTCCTGTTATTATATGTTAATTAGGGAAATATAATAAAAGAATAATATAATAAAATAATAATATAATAAAATAATAATATAATAAAATAATAAAATAAAACATTCATTGTGGATTGACAATCTTTAAACGGACCATGGAATTGTTGAAATAATTACTTGCAATGTTTACAAAATTTAGATATTTTTTTCTAAATTTAGAAAGCATATAATTTAGAATTTCTATTATCTTAGAATATATTTTAATAATAAATTACTTATTTCAGTTGAACATTTCAATATTTCACAAGAGAACGTGATTTGAAAAAAGAAAAGAAATACAGTTAGACTTTTATAAACTCAAAGAGTTCTTAAAGAAAAGTTGTCTTCCCAATAACGGCCTCACTTTTTGGCGTCTCTATGACAACCATAAGAAACATGGCGCCATATGTTGTTAACTATGTAGAATAATTTTAAAACTGAATTTCAAAAAATTAGTTCCATAAAATATTTGTAATTTAAGGCGCGCCTCCATTTATCTGGCCTTACACTATACATCAAAATGTAACTTTCGTGTTAATTCCCAAATTTTTAGTTTGATACATTACAAGATTTCATTTAAAATTATTATTTTAACAAAACAATTTTATTCAATAATAAATTATTTTGCTTAACCTATTTCTCGGATGTATTTGTAAATATAAAAACAAAAATAAAAATTAAATATATAAAAAACAAAAAAAATACTATTTAAGACTTTGAATGTCTTTACTGAAGATGATCTTTCTGCTACCTGCCTAGCGAGCCCATCAACTGTCGTCTGCCCAACAACACCGCCTGGTCCAGGTTGTCAATTGTCTTCTACTCCCTGTTCCCCGCCCTGCTCCTGGTCGTCTGTAACATAATCTTATTGAGGATGCACTTTCAAGAAAAGAAAGGTCTTATAAGATCCGAGTCGACCACCAGAGGTCAGCAGAAGCGTGATCTAATAAAAACAAGAGCTATGAATATCCGTGTAAATTAATGTCTTATATTTAATCTACTAGTGTATTACCCGTCAAACATGACTCAAGTTTCAGCTGAAATCTATTTATTTTGAAAACAAAACACATGAGAATAAATAATTATGTAATAGAGAACTTTCATTTTTTAAATTTATTTTAATTTCATTCATTTATTTCCATATTAAACATTTTTATGTGGACGCTCGACTAGAGTTATTTTTGGTGCATTAATTTGGTGCGCTTCTTTCTAAAATTAGAAGCGTTACGAACGGACGGACTGGACCTACATACATAGCAAATTATGAATATTGATATGTGTTTAAACTAGCAATAAAAACAAGTTCTGTGAATACGGTGTAAATTAAAGTCTCATATTTAATATATTTGTGTCAAAATCATCAATAAAAACAAGTTCTGTGAATAAGGTGTAACTTAAAGTCACATATTTAATATATTTGTGTTGAAATCATCAATAAAAACAAGTTAAATGAATACGGTGTAACTTATAGTCTCATATTTCATATATTTGTGTTGAAACCATCAATAAAAACAAGTTATATGAATACGGTGTAACTTATAGTCTCATATTTCATATATTTGTGTTGAAACCATCCATAAAACAAGGTCTATGAATACGGTGTAACTTATAGTCTCATATTTCATATATTTGTGTTGAAACCATCCATAAAACAAGGTCTATGAAGACGGTGTAACTTATAGTCTCATATTTCATATATTTGTGTTGAAATCATCAATAAAAACAAGTTTTATGAATACGGTGTAACTTATAGTCTCATATTTCCTATATTTGTGTTGAAACCATCCATAAAACAAGGTCTCCATATGTTTGACAGTGCGAGCTCATCTGTTGACCCTTGCTGTCTTGTCCAGTCTACAGTTTATAGCCACAGTTGTCCCAATGGCCGTCTACCAGATGCACATCTATGTCTATGTCGACAGGTCAACGCCAGTAGAGGACGCTAGGGTCAATTTGGGTAAATGTAAATTTTAATGTATTATTATTTACTATTTGCTATACGGTCCTCTAGTTTCTTTGGCTTTATTAACTCATTTGAATGCCCTACTCTATGTGACAAATGAATTGTCTAATAAGTGGCTTAAATTTATAATTAATAAATAAAATTTGTGTTTTATGTTTGTTTGAATTCTTGTGAAGATACTGGTTAAGGTGTATCAAAAGAGATTCTATTACCAAGAAATTTCTCCACGGAACAAATTTCTTTTTTAAGTCCATGGTTTCACCGTATTTCCTTGTTTGAAAGCCAAATGTTGGCGTAGACCAATCTCCAAACCAAGACCTTACACTTTGACAGATGCCAGAGTTAAAATTTTTGTTCCTATCCCGTTCACCTGATGCCCCCTCCCCCCAACAGCTCTCAATTGTTTGATCCTCGCCCTCTACACTAACAACGCTACCAACTTCCTCATCTACTGTTTCTTTGGCCGGAAGTTCCGCAAGGAGTTCTTCAAGACGATAGGGCCCTTTGTTGAATGTTTATGTCCCTGTTCTTGTGCCACACAGATGATCCCGAGTTCTGCCCTGACCACCGACAGCCAGATCACTAAAGGTACATATCCTTATATATGTTGTAGAACATTGGATCACTATATATAACAATGATATCACTAAAGATATCGATCATTACAAATTTAAGGCTCTCCTTAGATAACATAAATATTATTACTGTGTTCACCTGATACGTAGAACAATAAGAGGTCAAAGGTTTACATCAACCATAAGAGGTCAAAGGTTTACATCAACCAAAAAATGTCAAAGGTTTACATCAACCATAAGAGGTCAAAGGTTTACATCAACCATAAGAGGTCAAAGGTTTACATCAACCATAAGAGGTCAAAGGTTTACAACAACCAATCCAAAAGTCATTTTATTATTTTAATAAAATAGTTCGTTTAAGATTGATATAAATAATGTTTTATAAATATTGTCAAATATAAAGCGCGGTGAGCCCATCTGCTGGCTATTGTAGGTGAGCCCATCTGCTGGCTATTGTAGGTAAGCCCATCTGCTGGCTATTGTAGGTGAGCCCATCTGGTGGCTATTGTAGGTAAGCCCATCTGCTGGCTATTGTAGGTAAGCCCATCTGCTGGCTATTGTAGGTGAGCCCATCTGCTGGCTATTGTAGGTAAGCCCATCTGCTGGCTATTGTAGGTAAGTCCATCTGCTGGCTATTGTAGGTAAGTCCATCTGCTGGCTATTGTAGGTAAGCCCATCTGGTGGCTATTGTAGGTAAGCCCATCTGCTGGCTATTGTAGGTAAGCCCATCTGCTGGCTATTGTAGGTAAGCCCATCTGCTGGCTATTGTAGGTAAGCCCATCTGCTGGCTATTGTAGGTGAGCCCATCTGCTGGCTATTGTAGGTAAGCCCATCTGCTGGCTATTGTAATGCTCTACATAAGTTACAAAGTCTTTATTTTCAGAATTAAATATATTATCTCGCAAACAAATTACAACGCGAAATTAAAGGTTAGTTAAAGACACAACAGATAATGAGGCAAGTTACTAAACGTGTATTAAACAAATTAAATCAAGAAATAAAAGGTTAGTGAAAGCTATAAGTAATAATTAGACAATTTACAAAGTAATGAAATGTGATTGCTCATGATGGGGTAAAAATTGTTGTATCAAATCAGAGTAAACTCTGAGGTAAACAATTTCCTTTGAACAGAGAGATGTTTTATTTTGGGTCAACTTTTACTGTCACGTGTATCACGTGTACTAGGAACAGGAAGATGGACAGCAAACATATCACTAGTGATGGACAGCAAACTTATCACTAGTGATGGACAGCAAACTTGTTACTAGTGATGGACAGCAAACTTATCACTAGTGATGGACAGCAAACTTATCACTAGTGATGGACAGCAAACTTATCAGTTGTGATGGACAGCAAACTTATCAGTAGTGATGGACAGCAAACTTATCACTAGTGATGGACAGCAAACTTATCAGTAGTGATGGACAGCAAACTTGTTACTAGTGATTGACAGCAAACTTATCACTAGTGATGGACAGCAAACTTATCACTAGTGATGGACAGCAAACTTATCACTAGTGATGGACAGCAAAGTTATCACAAGTGATGGGCAGCAAACTTATCAGTTGTGATGGACAGCAAACTTATCAGTTGTGATGGACAGCAACTTATCACTAGTGATGGACAGCAAACTTATAACTAGTGATGGACAACAAACTTATCAGTAGAGATTGACAGCAAACTTATCAATTGTGATGGACAGCAACTTATCACTAGTGATGGACAGCAAACTTATAACTAGTGATGGACAACAAACTTATCAGTAGAGATTGACAGCAAACTTATTAGTAGTGAAGGAAGGGAATGCAATATTGTAAAAAAATTCGGACAACCGGTTACGACTGTGAAATGAAATGACATTGAACAAAAATATCTGATACCATTCTACATTGTGAGAACACGTATTGTTATTGACATTGATGTAAATATTTTTAGAATATTCCTTACGCAATCAATGTTCTGTCTGTTCCACATGCGGAGAAAATTACTACCATTCTCAAATGTGAGAACACTTGCTGTAAATAAATTCGTGTTAATAGATTAAGAATAATCAATACATGCACTCAATCCTTGTTCTTCTGCTCCACATGTGAAGAGAACTACTACCACTCTCGTCTCGCGGGGTCTACCCCACAGACTGTTTCCTTCTACTCCTACGATGTCGATGGCAAACATTCAACAGCTGTTTGAAAGGTCCTTAGGTCATGGGGTTCCTTGGTCCAGGCAACTATAGGTCAAGACATATCTATGTCAAAACATGTGTAGGTCAAGACATCTCTTGGTCTAGACCTATATATGGCAAAAGGTCACTAGTTGTGGAAACTTGTAGAAAACTGAATTGGTTTGAGATTGTTGTGTATAGTCTGGATTTAACGACTCGATCCATAGGTAACTGGTGACTGGAATTAACGACTCGATCCATAGGTAACTGGTGACTGGAATTAACGACTCGATCCATAGGTAACTGGTGACTGGAATTAACGACTCGATCCATAGGTAACTGGTGACTGGAATTTAGATAAAATAAAATCTTCCACGCAAACTCATAAAAATTACCATAAAAAATCTAATAACACTAATAATCAAAACACTCTCAAGACACTAATAATTAATTTCCAAAGTGTTAAAAATAAAATTCCAGATTTAGAGCTACTTATAAAAACAGAAGAACCAGACATAATTGCTGGCTCTGAAACTTGGTTGAACCCCAACATATATAACTCAGAAATATTTAACAACAATTAATTTATTAATAGAAGAACTCTCAAAAGGCTTAGACTAAAATAATCAAATAGATACAATATTACTAGATTTCTCAAAAGCATTTGACAAAGTTCACCTTCTTAGTTTACTTAAAAAACTTAACTACTTTGGAATCTCAGGTTCCTTACATCACTGGATCCAAGACTTCCTTTTGGGCAGGGAGCAAACTGTAATAGTTAATGGATCTAAATCTGCACCAATAAAGGTTAACTCAGGAGTTCCACAAGGAACTGTGCTAGGTCCCTTACTCTTTTTAATTTATATAAATGATTTACCCAACAACATCTCAAGAGGTACAAAAGTTAGGTTATTTGCTGATGATTGGATAATCTATAGAACAATTAAATCAGAACAAGATAGCAAAATTTTACAAAAAGACCTAGATGAATTGATAAAATGAGAAACTAACTGGAGTATGTCTTTCCACCCAGAAAAGTGTCAACTGTTAAGAGTAACAAAGAAAAAGAAACAAATAAATTCAAAATATTACATTCATGGAAAAGAACTGACCCAAACTAAAGATGCAAAATACTTAGGAGTCTTAATAAATGAGAAACTATCATGGAATCCCCATGTCAATGAAGTTATTAAAAAATCAAATAAAACCTTAGGCTTTATAAAAAGAAACTTTAACAAATGTAATCGAGATATAAAACTAAAATGCTACCTCACTTTGGTGAGACCTGTACTAGAATATGCATCTTCTGTATGGGGACCCATCCACCAAAGAAAACATTGATAAACTAGAACAAATTCAAAAAAGAGCTGCCAGATTCATTACTGGAGAATATTCAAAACTGACAAGAATAACACCATTAGTTAAATCATTAAACCTTGAAACACTAGAGGATAGAAGAACCAAGAGCAAAGTAGTAATCATACATAAAGCAATTAATTTCTAATTTAGAAATACAACACAAAGATAACTTAATACAACCCTCAGATAGACATAAGGATAAAAACACCTTTCTTATTCCGTATGCAAGAACAAACACATACACGTTTTCCTTCTTCCCGTCCGGAATTCGGGCGTGGAATGGGTTGCCTGAAGAATCCAGGAAAACCAACACTTTATCAACATTTAAATCTCTAATAAAAATGCAGGACTAAACACAAACCATAGATAAGCGTAGGACGCAATAATCTTCTGTATAGAAGGAGCGTCTGTAAACAGATAAGATAAGATAAGATTTACGACTCAATCCATAGGTAAATGGTGACTGGAATTAACGACTCGATCCATAGTTGCTGGTGAATGATTGTTTGAATATACTTGTAATATAATGATATGATGTTTAATTGATATGATTTGCCTTGTAAATTAATGTTTTGTATATACATGTCAGTAAATTAATGTGCTGTATATTATACATTTCATTACATTTATGTGTTGTATATACATGTCAGTAAATTAATGCTTTATGCATTATGTCTGCCAAATAAATGTATTATACAGTACTCACTGATAAACTGATTATTTTAAAAGTTATGACTGAGAAATAAATGATGTCGTTTATAAATAAAACAAACCCGTAAGAACAAATTTTTTGACTATAAATCCCTTATATATGAGATATACCTAAAAGTATAGATTATGTTCAAACGCGACAAATATTTACAGACTGAATCTGTCTTAACTCACCTTTGCTTTTAACCCGGGGGGGGGGATGGGAGAGGGGAAAGGTCTTGTCACCGATCGCTGCACCGAGCTCATCATGACACGCAAAATGTAAACAAAAGCACGCCGGTACACCTGGTTAAAACACGAGATGTGTTCACCTCTGGCTGGGGTGAAGTCAAGTGACCCGTAAAATGTAAACGATAGCGACCGCTACATATAGTTTGTATATATAAACTAAAAATGCATTAATTTAATAACTGTACGGTCGATCGATCTGAAATTTTGATACGATGCATTGTTAGGTGCAACGGGTCCGTGTGCCAAATTTCAGCTCGATGGCTTCACGGGAAGTAGGTCATTTTTGACTTCTATTTTTCCACGGTGCCCAAGACAAAGAGACAGAGACGGCAGTGAAGTTAATATAAGGGATTTAAAAATAAGATTAAACTGTTTGACAAAGACAAATATCCCGGTTGTCTTTCTTTTTAGATCAAACATTTGCAATAGATGTCATTTAGATAAAACATTTGTAATAGATGTCATTTAGATAAAACATTTGCAATAGATGTCATTTAGATAAAACATTTGTAATAGATGTCATTTAGATAAAATATTTGTAATAGATGTCATTTAGATAAAACATTTGTAATAGATGTCATTTAGATAAAACATTTGCAATAGATGTCATTTAGATAAAATATTTGTAATAGATGTCATTTAGATAAAACATTTGTAATAGATGTCATTTAGATAAAACATTTGCAATAGATGTTATTTAGATCAAATATTTGTAATAGATGTCATTTAGATAAAACATTTGTAATAGATGTCATTTAGATAAAACATTTGCAATAGATGTCATTTAGATCAAATATTTGTAATAGATGTCATTTAGATAAAACATTTGTAATAGATGTCATTTAGATAAAACATTTGCAATAGATGCCATTTAGATAAAACATTTGCAATAGATGTCATTTAGATCAAATATTTGTAATAGATGCCATTTAGATAAAAATATTACAATAACAGACACACATAAAAACACTCTCTCTCTTTCTCTCTCACACTCACTCACACACTCTCTCGCTCACACACACACACTCTTTCTCACTCACACAAGCACACACTCACACACACTCTCTCACTCCCACACACACATACAACAAACTCAGATTTAATGTCACCACCACATTTCTATCCTCACAGTAAGTGCCCTTGTCTATGCTATATAACCATTTATCATAGAATGTGCCCTTGTCTATCATATGTAACAATGTATCACAGTAAGTGCCCTAGTCTATCATATGTAACAATGTATCACAGTAAGTGCCCTTGTCTATGCTATGTAACCATTTATCATAGAATGTGCCCTTGTCTATCATATGCAACAATGTATCACAGTAAGTGCCCTAGTCTATGCTATGTAACCATTTATCACAGTAAGTGCCCTAGTCTATCATATGTAACAATTTATCACAGTAAGTGCCCTAGTCTATCATATGTAACAATTTATCACAGTAAGTGCCCTAGTCTATCATATGTAACAATTTATCACAGTAAGTGCCCTAGTCTATCATATGTAACAATTTATCACAGTAAGTGCCCTAGTCTATCATATGTAACAATGTATCACAGTAAGTGCCCTAGTCTATCATATGTAACAATGTATCACAGTAAGTGCCCTAGTCTATCATATGTAACAATGTATCACAGTAAGTGCCCTAGTCTATGCTATGTAACCATTTATCACAGTAAGTTCCCTTGTCTATCATATGTAACTATTTGTCACATAATATCTTCAAAAATTGCCGTATTCTTAAACTATAATTGTATAGGAAAGATGATTGGCCATAAACTTATAGTAAGTCATGCACTCTATACAACCGATCATCACTATGATAGCCTTAGTCATGCACTATATACAACTTATCATCACTATGATAGCCTTAGTCAAACACTATATACAAACAATTATCGTTATGATAGTCTAATCTAACAAAGCTAAACATTTTTTTTTATTGAGTCAATCAGTTAGTATCTGTCATTTCCCTCTAAATTGTATTTAATATATATTGTTAATTATGCTTACTTTCGCCCAATGTTCATTTATGTGTACTTATATTTCAAGTGAAGACAGCCTATAGATGAATTATTCGTTTTGACAAAATAAAGAAAAGCGAACATTAAAACAATATAATGTATTTCAATTTTATTTGTATACGTATTTTGTTGTGGACACAGTAAACCAAAAAAATGCAATTTGTAAAAGTCTTATCTGAGATGTTACGTATGCTCCTCCTGTAAAACAAATTGATCAGTTCTACACTTATCCATGGTTTGTTTTAGTTTTAAACAGTTCATAGTTTGAAATGTTATCTGACTTTTAGTTTTGCTTGTTTGTTCAGGCAACACATTTGTCAGATGCAAAGAACGAGAATTTCTATGTTTTTCTTTCTTGCATACGGAACAAAGAACGTGTTGTTGTTTTTTCCTGCGTCTATCCGAATGTTCGATCAGCTAAAGTGCTGTATTTCCAAAATATGTGTAATTATGATTTTTTTAAAAAAAATAACAATGGATAAATAATTATTTATTGAATAGTTTTGTAAATGTATTGTTTAGACTTACACTCCCAAAAATATATCTCTTGAAATAACTAATTACTTTCAAATTTTCAACTCCTGATATTGCACGTTAAAATCACGACTCAATGAATCGGGAAAAGCCGTTTAGGTTTTAAAATAGCGCACTGACAGTCACCTTTTACAACAATTTGAAAAAATAAAATTAACAAGAAGAAAGTTTAATCAAAACACAAAATAATTGAACTTTTAAAAAAATCTGAACTTTCAGCTGCGTAGAATACACAGAGAGATGTTGGCATTGTGACACTGATGATGGCTTTTAACCTCAGGAGGTTTTTATAGTTACAAATCATTTTGTTAAAGGTAGATGCCTATAAAATTCGAAAAAAATGTTACAAATTTAGATATAAAAATAATATTTAAAAATATAAAAAGAACATTTAATACATCTACGCAAATGTCAGAAACAACAACATTAATTTTCTTTAAATTAAATACTTTTAATATAAATATAATGGTACAAATCATTTCTGAATGCGAGTTTAAATTCAAAATTTTACTACATATATCAATGTTTATTCATTATATAAATCACAAAAAAAAATAAAATAAAAATAAATAAATAATGTATATATTATTATTATATATAAATATCTACAGAAAAGAAGTAAGTAACATCAAACATTTTTAAAATCCTATTTTCAAATGTTTCACTTGTAAATCTGAATTCTAACTTTCAAACTCAAGTCTTGTTTATAAATTAAGTCTTTATCATGTCCTATCTTATAGTAGTAAAACGTTTGATAACCATGTCGTTTACATAAAAGTTATGGTATAAAAAGCTTGACATTAATCTCTTTAGTTTTGGCTTAAACGTTGTCAAACTGCCCAACCCTTTGGTCAGTGCCTAACAACATTGACCACAGGTCCCACTCGCCTCCCTACACACCCTGGCTATCTCTAGAGTACGACACGAAATCAACAGGTGCACAATTGTTTCAGAGGCTAGGCTACAATGTCCACAGTTGGACATGATATCATCAGGTGCACGGTTGTTTCAGTGGCCAGGCTACAATGTCCACAGTTCGACATGATATCAACAGATGCACGATTGTTTCAGTGGCTAGGCTACAATGCCTACAGTTCGAGTTCCTATTGTGGTCTTGCCTGCTTAAGTTAGAGCTGTTAGACGAAACTAAATCTATGAAATGTTGATGAGTCATTAGAAAGGGGCTTTAATAACATACACAATCTCTAAACATTTAATACACCTTGTTATGGACTCTTAGTATCTAATTATCATAGTTGACTGCATTTTATTGTGCTACTTATCTCCTTTTTTAATTTATCTATTCTAAAAAGCAAATGTAGGAATCAAGGTAAATGAATTAATGTTTGTTTTTTTCAGGTAAAAACGTTTATTAAAGTTGCAGGAAAAAAAAATTATTTAAAAAATCTTTACAGATAATGGTGTGCTGACATAATGAGAAATGCAAAGCAAACATTTGGTCCAAACAAAAAAAAACAAGAGCTACATTTCGTATTGAAATTTATTCGCTACCTGTTTTACTGAGCCAACTATTGCTACATGTTATATATACTGAGACAAATATTGCTACCTGCACTGAACAGTCATGATCTCTCTTCCCGTGACGTATAATGTGAATCGAAGTTGGACCAGGGTCAATTTGACAGACGATGAGCTTCTCTTTTTGAGCAGCATCAAGTTAGCAAACACAATGGTCCTACTGATCTGTCCCTACTGTCTGTTAATTGTTGGTGTGTTAGGTAAGTCAGACATCCTGTATTCTCATATTACTTTTTTTAAAAGTCCGTTTACTCCAGCCTAAGTATTGTAAATCATCTGTAATTTATGTGTGATATTTTGGCCAGGTATTTTTATCTGTGATATTTTGGCAGGTAATTTTATATGTGATATTTTGCCAGGTAATGTTATCTGTGATATTTTGCCAGGTCATGTTATTTGTGATATTTTGTCACGTAATTTTATATGTGATATTTTGTCAGGTAATGTTATCTGTGATATTTTGCCAGGTAATGTTATCTGTGATATTTTGCCAGGCAATTTGCTAAGTCTCCGAGTTTTATTCCGTCCGTCGATGAGGGCCAAGATCTTCTCCACCTACCTGTGCAGCATGTGTATATTCAACGTTCTAACGCTACTAACAGTCATGCCCAGGCTGATCACAAGGGCTCATACAGGGAGAGAGATGGTCTTTGAAAGTGATACCATCTGTGTGTAAGTAGATAAGATGGTGCTGAGAGAGTAAGGGGGAGGCAAATAAAGAGAGGGTTGGGACATAGATAGTTGGGAGTGTTTGTTGACATATAATTTGTTACATATAATTTGTTACATAGAATTTGTTACATAGAATTTGTTACATAGAATTTGTTACATAGAATTTGTTACATAGAATGTGTTACATAGAATTTGTTACATAGAATTTGTTACATAGAATTTGTTACATAGAATGTGTTACATAGAATGTGTTACATAGAAATTGTTACATATAATTTGTTACATAGAATGTATTACATAGAAATTGTTACATATAATTTGTTCCGCATGGCGTGAGAAGAAATTAGCGACGGTATTAAATAAGGTTACCATGCGTCTGGGTTTTCCCGGACAAGTCCCCTTTTTATGCCCCTGTCCGGTGGATTCCCATAAAAATAGATTATATCCGAGTTTTTCTCCGTCCAGGACCGTCCAATACTTTCGTACTTACTTTTCTTTGCTATATATTTTATTCAATTTTGTTACAATCAATTGTTCAATTTGAAGAAATGTGTTGAGGCAAACTTTGATGAAGACGACTTTGTAGTGCAAGTGGCGCAAAAGAAGTGGAAGAAGTATTTCAACACTTGCAAAAGTGTGGAGCATTTTTCAGAACTTCTTATTATAGGGCTTGTCATTTATAAGATCGGAAAACGTTTTAACCCATTCGGTCACTGTTACTATTTTTAGATTGAGATCAAAATTTTCTGAAATCTCCGTAACAGTGTATTTTGATACACTGATCTCACAAAAACGATCTTCTAGGTGCAATTTTTGTGCACAAATATTTCTTTACACTAATTAAAATGCAGGAGACTTAAAACCATTGGAAATAAGCCTAAAGATTTTTTAAAGATGGGTGTAAGTGGTTGCTCGATAGTTATTGACATTAGAGGGGGGTAAGTCGTTCTTTGATAGTTGTTAACACTAGAGTTAGTCATAGTCATAATAATAGTAATAGTAGTCAAGTATTAACTTATACTTAATTTAATTTATGTTTATCCTTGGTCCTTATAAATATATATGCATTAGTATTTATTAGTAATAAACTAATGCCTCTATGTCGTTAATATGTTTCCTACATTTGACAGATTACTGAAGTATGCCTCTATTACGTTCATATGTTTCCTATATTTGACAGATTACTGAAGTATGCCTCTATGACGTTCATATGTTTCCTATATTTGACAGATTACTGAAGTATGCCTCTATGACGTTCATATGTTTCCTATATTTGACAGATTACTGAAGTATGCCTCTATGACGTTCATATGTTTCCTATATTTGACAGATTACTGAAGTATGCCTCTATGACGTTCATATGTTTCCTATATTTGACAGATTACTGAAGTATGCCTCCATGACGTTCATATGTTTCCTATATTTGACAGATTACTGAAGTATGCCTCTATGACGTTCATATGTTTCCTATATTTGACAGATTACTGAAGTATGCCTCCATGACGTTCATATGTTTCCTATATTTGACAGATTACTGAAGTATGCCTCTATGACGTTCATATGTTTCCTATATTTGACAGATTACTGAAGTATGCCTCCATGACGTTCATATGTTTCCTATATTTGACAGATTACTGAAGTATGCCTCTATGACGTTCATATGTTTCCTATATTTGACAGATTACTGAAGTATGCCTCTATGACGTTCATATGTTTCCTATATTTGACAGATTACTGAAGTATGCCTCCATGACGTTCATATGTTTCCTATATTTGACAGATTACTGAAGTATGCCTCCATGACGTTCATATGTTTCCTATATTTGACAGATTACTGAAGTATGCCTCCATGACGTTCATATGTTTCCTATATTTGACAGATTACTGAAGTATGCCTCCATGACGTTCATATGTTTCCTATATTTGACAGATTACTGAAGTATGCCTCCATGACGTTCATATGTTTCCTATATTTGACAGATTACTGAAGTATGCCTCCATGACGTTCATATGTTTCCTATATTTGACAGATTACTGAAGTATGCCTCCATGACGTTCATATGTTTCCTATATTTGACAGATTACTGAAGTATGCCTCCATGACGTTCATATGTTTCCTATATTTGACAGATTACTGAAGTATGCCTCCATGACGTTCATATGTTTCCTATATTTGACAGATTACTGAAGTATGCCTCCATGACGTTCATATGTTTCCTATATTTGACAGATTACTGAAGTATGCCTCCATGACGTTCATATGTTTCCTATATTTGACAGATTACTGAAGTATGCCTCCATGACGTTCATATGTTTCCTATATTTGACAGATTACTGAAGTATGCCTCCATGACGTTCATATGTTTCCTATATTTGACAGATTACTGAAGTATGCCTCCATGACGTTCATATGTTTCCTATATTTGACAGATTACTGAAGTATGCCTCCATGACGTTCATATGTTTCCTATATTTGACAGATTACTGAAGTATGCCTCCATGACGTTCATATGTTTCCTATATTTGACAGATTACTGAAGTATGCCTCCATGACGTTCATATGTTTCCTATATTTGACAGATTACTGAAGTATGCCTCCATGACGTTCATATGTTTCCTATATTTGACAGATTACTGAAGTATGCCTCCATGACGTTCATATGTTTCCTATATTTGACAGATTACTGAAGTATGCCTCCATGACGTTCATATGTTTCCTATATTTGACAGATTACTGAAGTATGCCTCCATGACGTTCATATGTTTCCTATATTTGACAGATTACTGAAGTATGCCTCCATGACGTTCATATGTTTCCTATATTTGACAGATTACTGAAGTATGCCTCCATGACGTTCATATGTTTCCTATATTTGACAGATTACTGAAGTATGCCTCCATGACGTTCATATGTTTCCTATATTTGACAGATTACTGAAGTATGCCTCCATGACGTTCATATGTTTCCTATATTTGACAGATTACTGAAGTATGCCTCCATGACGTTCATATGTTTCCTATATTTGACAGATTACTGAAGTATGCCTCCATGACGTTCATATGTTTCCTATATTTGACAGATTACTGAAGTATGCCTCTATGACGTTCATATGTTTCCTATATTTGACAGATTACTGAAGTATGCCTCCATGACGTTCATATGTTTCCTATATTTGACAGATTACTGAAGTATGCCTCTATGACGTTCATATGTTTCCTATATTTGACAGATTACTGAAGTATGCCTCCATGACGTTCATATGTTTCCTATATTTGACAGATTACTGAAGTATGCCTCCATGACGTTCATATGTTTCCTATATTTGACAGATTACTGAAGTATGCCTCCATGACGTTCATATGTTTCCTATATTTGACAGATTACTGAAGTATGCCTCCATGACGTTCATATGTTTCCTATATTTGACAGATTACTGAAGTATGCCTCATGACGTTCATATGTTTCCTATATTTGACAGATTACTGAAGTATGCCTCCATGACGTTCATATGTTTCCTATATTTGACAGATTACTGAAGTATGCCTCTATGACGTTCATATGTTTCCTATATTTGACAGATTACTGAAGTATGCCTCCATGACGTTCATATGTTTCCTATATTTGACAGATTACTGAAGTATGCCTCCATGACGTTCATATGTTTCCTATATTTGACAGATTACTGAAGTATGCCTCCATGACGTTCATATGTTTCCTATATTTGACAGATTACTGAAGTATGCCTCCATGACGTTCATATGTTTCCTATATTTGACAGATTACTGAAGTATGCCTCCATGACGTTCATATGTTTCCTATATTTGACAGATTACTGAAGTATGCCTCCATGACGTTCATATGTTTCCTATATTTGACAGATTACTGAAGTATGCCTCCATGACGTTCATATGTTTCCTATATTTGACAGATTACTGAAGTATGCCTCCATGACGTTCATATGTTTCCTATATTTGACAGATTACTGAAGTATGCCTCCATGACGTTCATATGTTTCCTATATTTGACAGATTACTGAAGTATGCCTCTATGACGTTCATATGTTTCCTATATTTGACAGATTACTGAAGTATGCCTCCATGACGTTCATATGTTTCCTATATTTGACAGATTACTGAAGTATGCCTCCATGACGTTCATATGTTTCCTATATTTGACAGATTACTGAAGTATGCCTCCATGACGTTCATATGTTTCCTATATTTGACAGATTACTGAAGTATGCCTCCATGACGTTCATATGTTTCCTATATTTGACAGATTACTGAAGTATGCCTCCATGACGTTCATATGTTTCCTATATTTGACAGATTACTGAAGTATGCCTCCATGACGTTCATATGTTTCCTATATTTGACAGATTACTGAAGTATGCCTCTATGACGTTCATATGTTTCCTATATTTGACAGATTACTGAAGTATGCCTCCATGACGTTCATATGTTTCCTATATTTGACAGATTACTGAAGTATGCCTCCATGACGTTCATATGTTTCCTATATTTGACAGATTACTGAAGTATGCCTCCATGACGTTCATATGTTTCCTATATTTGACAGATTACTGAAGTATGCCTCCATGACGTTCATATGTTTCCTATATTTGACAGATTACTGAAGTATGCCTCCATGACGTTCATATGTTTCCTATATTTGACAGATTACTGAAGTATGCCTCCATGACGTTCATATGTTTCCTATATTTGACAGATTACTGAAGTATGCCTCCATGACGTTCATATGTTTCCTATATTTGACAGATTACTGAAGTATGCCTCCATGACGTTCATATGTTTCCTATATTTGACAGATTACTGAAGTATGCCTCCATGACGTTCATATGTTTCCTATATTTGACAGATTACTGAAGTATGCCTCCATGACGTTCATATGTTTCCTATATTTGACAGATTACTGAAGTATGCCTCCATGACGTTCATATGTTTCCTATATTTGACAGATTACTGAAGTATGCCTCCATGACGTTCATATGTTTCCTATATTTGACAGATTACTGAAGTATGCCTCCATGACGTTCATATGTTTCCTATATTTGACAGATTACTGAAGTATGCCTCCATGACGTTCATATGTTTCCTATATTTGACAGATTACTGAAGTATGCCTCCATGACGTTCATATGTTTCCTATATTTGACAGATTACTGAAGTATGCCTCCATGACGTTCATATGTTTCCTATATTTGACAGATTACTGAAGTATGCCTCCATGACGTTCATATGTTTCCTATATTTGACAGATTACTGAAGTATGCCTCCATGACGTTCATATGTTTCCTATATTTGACAGATTACTGAAGTATGCCTCCATGACGTTCATATGTTTCCTATATTTGACAGATTACTGAAGTATGCCTCCATGACGTTCATATGTTTCCTATATTTGACAGATTACTGAAGTATGCCTCCATGACGTTCATATGTTTCCTATATTTGACAGATTACTGAAGTATGCCTCTATGACGTTCATATGTTTCCTATATTTGACAGATTACTGAAGTATGCCTCCATGACGTTCATATGTTTCCTATATTTGACAGATTACTGAAGTATGCCTCCATGACGTTCATATGTTTCCTATATTTGACAGATTACTGAAGTATGCCTCCATGACGTTCATATGTTTCCTATATTTGACAGATTACTGAAGTATGCCTCTATGACGTTCATATGTTTCCTATATTTGACAGATTACTGAAGTATGCCTCCATGACGTTCATATGTTTCCTATATTTGACAGATTACTGAAGTATGCCTCTATGACGTTCATATGTTTCCTATATTTGACAGATTACTGAAGTATGCCTCCATGACGTTCATATGTTTCCTATATTTGACAGATTACTGAAGTATGCCTCTATGACGTTCATATGTTTCCTATATTTGACAGATTACTGAAGTATGCCTCCATGACGTTCATATGTTTCCTATATTTGACAGATTACTGAAGTATGCCTCCATGACGTTCATATGTTTCCTATATTTGACAGATTACTGAAGTATGCCTCCATGACGTTCATATGTTTCCTATATTTGACAGATTACTGAAGTATGCCTCCATGACGTTCATATGTTTCCTATATTTGACAGATTACTGAAGTATGCCTCCATGACGTTCATATGTTTCCTATATTTGACAGATTACTGAAGTATGCCTCCATGACGTTCATATGTTTCCTATATTTGACAGATTACTGAAGTATGCCTCCATGACGTTCATATGTTTCCTATATTTGACAGATTACTGAAGTATGCCTCCATGACGTTCATATGTTTCCTATATTTGACAGATTACTGAAGTATGCCTCTATGACGTTCATATGTTTCCTATATTTGACAGATTACTGAAGTATGCCTCTATGACGTTCATATGTTTCCTATATTTGACAGATTACTGAAGTATGCCTCTATGACGTTCATATGTTTCCTATATTTGACAGATTACTGAAGTATGCCTCTATGACGTTCATATGTTTCCTATATTTGACAGATTACTGAAGTATGCCTCCATGACGTTCATATGTTTCCTATATTTGACAGATTACTGAAGTATGCCTCATGACGTTCATATGTTTCCTATATTTGACAGATTACTGAAGTATGCCTCCATGACGTTCATATGTTTCCTATATTTGACAGATTACTGAAGTATGCCTCCATGACGTTCATATGTTTCCTATATTTGACAGATTACTGAAGTATGCCTCTATGACGTTCATATGTTTCCTATATTTGACAGATTACTGAAGTATGCCTCTATGACGTTCATATGTTTCCTATATTTGACAGATTACTGAAGTATGCCTCCATGACGTTCATATGTTTCCTATATTTGACAGATTACTGAAGTATGCCTCCATGACGTTCATATGTTTCCTATATTTGACAGATTACTGAAGTATGCCTCCATGACGTTCATATGTTTCCTATATTTGACAGATTACTGAAGTATGCCTCCATGACGTTCATATGTTTCCTATATTTGACAGATTACTGAAGTATGCCTCCATGACGTTCATATGTTTCCTATATTTGACAGATTACTGAAGTATGCCTCCATGACGTTCATATGTTTCCTATATTTGACAGATTACTGAAGTATGCCTCCATGACGTTCATATGTTTCCTATATTTGACAGATTACTGAAGTATGCCTCCATGACGTTCATATGTTTCCTATATTTGACAGATTACTGAAGTATGCCTCCATGACGTTCATATGTTTCCTATATTTGACAGATTACTGAAGTATGCCTCCATGACGTTCATATGTTTCCTATATTTGACAGATTACTGAAGTATGCCTCCATGACGTTCATATGTTTCCTATATTTGACAGATTACTGAAGTATGCCTCCATGACGTTCATATGTTTCCTATATTTGACAGATTACTGAAGTATGCCTCCATGACGTTCATATGTTTCCTATATTTGACAGATTACTGAAGTATGCCTCCATGACGTTCATATGTTTCCTATATTTGACAGATTACTGAAGTATGCCTCCATGACGTTCATATGTTTCCTATATTTGACAGATTACTGAAGTATGCCTCCATGACGTTCATATGTTTCCTATATTTGACAGATTACTGAAGTATGCCTCTATGACGTTCATATGTTTCCTATATTTGACAGATTACTGAAGTATGCCTCCATGACGTTCATATGTTTCCTATATTTGACAGATTACTGAAGTATGCCTCCATGACGTTCATATGTTTCCTATATTTGACAGATTACTGAAGTATGCCTCCATGACGTTCATATGTTTCCTATATTTGACAGATTACTGAAGTATGCCTCCATGACGTTCATATGTTTCCTATATTTGACAGATTACTGAAGTATGCCTCCATGACGTTCATATGTTTCCTATATTTGACAGATTACTGAAGTAT